>OMNZ01048930.1:0-15378 GCA_900303255.1 Lesueurigobius sanzi | reverse complement strand
TGCTTCTTTACAATGTAAACAAGCTGCTGACCTGCTGTAATGTGTGTTTTTTTTTAGGCAGAATTCATATTTTCTGTCTTTCAACCTCAATTACTCAGGCCCACTATGATTTTCTTGAAAATGTTCACATCTACAGTATCCCCACAGACATTCATATCATTTGAGAGCAATATGAACATTTTACACATTTTACAAGCTGTTAAAGCCTTCCAGAGTATATATACGTATACACAGCAGGGATTAAGAGGTTAAGCAATCACAGGAAAATAGTTCTTTGTAGTATAATTTTGGCAATATATTAAATAATTCAGATTTATGTATAGTAATATTCAAAGATTGCGGACTACTGCAGATATGAGCAGTGGAAGTTGCTCATTTATTTTGTGATTTATTTTATGTCTTGGTTTCTTTCATTTGATCCAAGGAAGTCTAATGTAGCATTCAATTTCCTCACAGGAGATAGAAGAATACCCAGAACAAGCTGGAGATATTAAGGTGTGACTAAAGCAAATGTGCAGCACCGATAGAAGAAGTGGAGCTCCTGGTTTGCTGTGTGTCTCAGAAAGAGATTCTCATTAGACGGAGACCACTGTGGGACTGTTCTATCAAAGCACCCGACTCATCCTGAAGGAATATAAATGCACTCTCACTGAGGAGCCTCATGAAACAACATTTTACACACACAGAGTAAACAAAAGTAGAAAAGATGTGTTTTAGTAATTTGCTGTAAGGTGTGCATTACTTTATCTAACAAAGTCTCTAAAGCCAGATTCACACATGCGCCCTCCAGGAAGACATCCTCCAGGTAATGTCAGGATTTTTGGTTCGTCCTGAGGAAGGTGCATTTACGAATTTGGCTTAAAACGCGCAACCTTCATTCCCAAAAAGCTATTGTGTGTGTTGTGGCAAACCAACTCCGGTTGCCTCTGGTTAAAATAGATTATCCCACCAGGGAGCATGAAATGACTTCCTTCAGAGCACAATGGCTGACATGAGAACATTGAGAAATCCCATTAGTTTGATGGAGCTTCAAACGTTAATGGGGCTGTGCTGATTTTACTTTTGTAAATCATCCAATATTTTTAATTGGAATAATACAGTGCAAACATATTAATACAAAATACAGATTTAAAAGAACATTTAGCCGTGTATAATTTCCCTGAAGCATGCGAGGTTATGCGAGTTCTCGGCGTTACTCGGCCCGAGGTTGTGGAGTTTTATGCAAACTACTCCAGATCCTGTTTCATGTTACACTGTTTTACATGAACGTAGGAGGCTTTTCCAGAGGTAATGAGGACGTGTGCCAAGTGGAAGTGTGCGCAGCGGCCCAAAGGGCAGACAAAACTGCATTAACTATTAACACCGCTTAAATGGAGAGAAATTTACTGTGTCAACCCCATTACGACTCCTGAACAGTAACGGCGTGAACAAAAAGGTGAAATTGGTGTGGGCTTTCAATTTTTGTTTGCAAGACTTCAGCTCAAACAAAGTGAGCAGGCTTCTGAAGAATTGACTTTAGAGCAGCTGTAGCTTTTGGTGACTTCAAAAACTTGAAGAAAAACGGTGCTACGCTTCAAACTCTTAAAACATGTACAATCTCAGACTCTCTTACAGACAGCAACCGCACGGGAGGTTCACATGAGGCAGAGCTTTGCGTGTGGACGACGCAGACGAGTTTTAATCACTTGGACCTGCTCACGTCAGATCTTCGATAGCAGCGCAGCCGAGGTCAGTTCTTCCCAAAGGAGAAATTGAATGCCTTTTTGACCCCTATACATCACTGACAGCGGGGGGAAGGATTGCCAAACGAGCAACACGCAACCCAAATGATGCAAGCCCATTCAAATCATTACTGTCCTGGTTCTATGGCGGTGTGAGATTTGTTATTTGAAATATTGAGGCACTGCAGTCTGGGCAAGTAAGAACGGGGTTGTCTTCATTCAGCTAAAATGCTAATTTATCTTTTGTTGAAGTCGAAAGGTTGACCAATTTCCTTATTTATCAACCAGAACCGTGACAACACTCTCAGCTATTGTCTTCTAACAGCTATTCGAGCCAATATAACAAATGAGTCTGGTGGTGCATGCAAGGACAAAACAAAGAACTCATTTGTAACTATTAGCTGAGGTTCCCGCCGCTGGCTCAAGGGGAGAGTATTCCACTGAACAATGGGAAATTCTCCTCTCTATCACCCCTCGAGGAGATATTTCAAATTCACCGCACGGAAGCAGGATCGAGGCGCTATACGTTCAGTTCAGCTCAGTAGCGCCGAAGAAATGGGAGACTTTAAGTGTCCTCCGAGTGTGAAGACAGATACAGACAGAAACGCAGCAGATTTGTGACGCCCTGTCAACACCACTGTGGTCTGGTGCACATGGAGCACAGAAAAGGACACGGCAAAGGCAGCGCGCCTCCCCTGAGCTGCTGTAATGGGTAAGTGTGCAAGTGTGTAAATAGTTCTTTGTGTCTGTAATGTTAAAATAAAAGGTATTCTGCGGCACAGCGTTCTTCCATTCTTGCCTCGTTGCACTGGCTTCCTGCTCATTTTAGAATTAAGGTTTTATGGTTTGTTTTTAAAGCTTTGAATGGAGAGGCCCTCAATACATCACATCCAAGATTATACTCTAGCTCGGCGCGCGCTATGAGGTCCGAGGGCCCAAGACGAGACTTAAAACCAGTGGGGACAGGGCCTTCTCTGGTGCCAGTCCCAGACTCTGGAACGCTCTCCCCTCCATGTCCGAACAGCAGCCACAGGGGAGTGTTTTAAGTCTCGTCTTAACGCCTACTTTTACTCTCTAGGTTTTAACACGCGTGAGTTGTGTTGTCTTCTGTTGCCTTTTGTGTACTTTTATTTTAGTTTTTTATCGGATATCGGAGCTGATACTGTAAAAATAACAATATCGGGTATCGATTGAAAATATCCAATACTGAGCAGATACTTGCACCAACTTAAAAAGTGAATATGGACCTGCTGTACGTCATTTGAAAGCTCTTAAGCTGGAAACACACTAGAGGATTTTGAGCCAGATTTTTAGTCTTTCTGAGTCTGACGAGGCGTGGCTCAGTAAAAACTTTCTCCCATGGCATGATCTGTCATGGGACTCCTCATGGGTGTGTATGTGTGTCCTCATGTCTGTCCTTAAGTGTGTGTGGTCTGTGCACAGATTTTTAGTCTCAAAAGATTTAAAACCCTGTAGTGCGTGGCCACCTTTAGTCTGTAGAATTCAGTCATTTTTAGTATTAATGATCGCCGCGCAAAATACTGCAGTTAGCAACAGTGTGCTAATGCTAGCTTTAACCTGTCAGGGCTGGAACAGGAGCTATGACTCACATCTAAAGCTATGAGTCGCACCTAAAGTAGTGAAATAGGTTAATATTGGCCACTAGTGTTTGCATTTTAGTTTGAGAAATACTTTTAAAGACTCACTGATATAAACATATGCATAATGCATAATTAATGATCAGATCACTTTGTTAGAAGTGGTCTATTTAATCTAACAAGGATGACTTTTTCACTCACTGCAAATTCACTTCAGTTTATTTGCATAACTAACAAATAAGTCATCTACAAGCATACTTTTGTGATAATGTCACAGTATCGGTACTTATTCAAACCCCAAGTATCTGAAACAAAACTCTAGTTTTTATTGCTTTTGGTCAATTGTTTTAAATGTATTGTGTTACAGTTATATTATATAATTTATATATTACCCATTTTCTTTTCATTTTGAGCACTTTGGAAACTTGTTCAAAAATGTACTAGATAAATAAAGCTGGGTTGGATTGCACACAAATCCAACTATGGACTATTATATAGAATATTAGCGTCCAGTAAAAATGAATGGTATGTGTCGCTGAGATGTAAACCTCGAACAAGCCTGTAGTGTGACAGAATGTGTGGCTGATAGCACAGAGCATGAGAACAAAGGGCTCTCTTTCTCCAGTGTAATGTAGTATTGATCTGCCGCAGATCTGACCCTTCTCTGCACATTCCTCCTGCTGCTGCTGCTGTTGCTGCACCTCAGGACTTTACTGTCATCTCATTTCACACAGAACCAGAGGGAGCACTCGAACAAATCAATTACCAGCCGTAGATTGCGAGGTTTACTGGGGATCACATGCTGCACAACGCCTCAGCAAATGTAAAATGTACAGGTATAGACCACAACAAATCAAAGAAACAAGCAGCTTTTAATGCTCAGTTAAAATAAAGCACACATTTCAGACTTATTATCCTAAAATTTCCTAAAAATGCCTGTGCCGCAAACAACTTTTACTTTGAAAAGTCAATCTTAATCCCTATCAGAGCACGGAGAAAATGTGTAGTTTTCAGCAGCGCAATCACTCCACACTTCTATTCAGAAAGGCAAAAGGACAGAGTTGACGGTAAACAGTCTTGAGCACAGAGCAGGTGTTTTATTCCCATCATAAATCTTACACTTATGAGACGAGCGACTGTCTGCTGCTGACGCCGGTCTCATAAAAACAGCCCAAACCCAGATCAAATAAAGCAAGTTCTGTGGCAGCCGTAATCACATCACGCGCGGAGCTCTGCTGATAATGCACAAGTGAGCGCCGGTAAAGCCTTGTAAATAAAAACACAAGGCAACCCACATCCTCTGGCATCTGCTTCTCCATAATTATGCAAAACAAAATGTAAGTAGTGTAAAACCTGTGTGTTTTCGCCCCACAAGTAATAAGGTGTCATGGAATAATGGTTGACTGAATAAATATATCGCATCTGAGTGCTCTCTAAAGTTTGCTGTGTGGCTCCAGGATGTTCTGCTTGGCTGCAGCGACGGTAACAATGATCTGGACTCGTTGCATCACACTTGCATCAGAAAAGCTTCATTAGACTGACACCCTCTCAGCTGCCCCACTCAGGTGTCAGCTCTCTGCCCGGTGTAGTGATGGATGCTGTTTACTAAAAGGGCTGACTGTTGGGACATTCCGAGTTAAACAAAGAGGAGTCGACCTGGTTTCTCAAGCGTTTGTCCTCGCCACCATATTCTGCTTTCTGTGAGGTTGTTTCTGCAGAAGAACAAACATGTCCGGAGCTGAACGTCCAGGATGGCAGAGGCTCAACCAAAGCAGAATACAGGTATACAGTATTCTAATTGACCACACGGTTTGCTGATGTCAGTAGGACTTGAATAACAAAAGCTAGGGATGCGCCGATACCACATGCTTGTACTCGTACTCGTACTCAGTAATGTGGCGCCGATACTAAGGGACCGATACCAATTGACGTACAGCGCATAAGGAGCACAGCGCAGGTCACCGCAGCAGCAAGGAGCGCTCAGCTCAGCGCAACAAACTGAAGCATTCATAAGAGTGGAAATACAATACTCCACACAGACCTGACTTTAGTACAGACTCATTCCCTGAATCAGTTTGTGCTGAATTTAACCAGTGCTAAATTAAATGTTGGCTTCATATCGGTTTTGTTTTCACCGACATTGGGTCACGTTGCATTGGTGTGTATGTGGAAATGCCCGGATGTTCGGAAAGGTGCGCAAGCTAAAAAGAAACCACCATATCGCTAGCTGTAGTGAGGCTACTGCAAAATGAGGCCAGTTTAGTGAAAATAATAAGTAACCATCTACTATCATAAATATGTATACAACAGGCTCTGAGTAACGTTTGGATATGAACAGTGTGTACAATGTGGACATAAATATTACATTACAATTTTCATCTTAAATGAACAAAGTGAGGCCCAAAATCATTACACACGCTTATTACAAATATTATATTCAATAAAATAGCTTTACGTTAACTGTATAATTCTGATCAAACTTCTCTTAAAAGTAATATTATTATAATTAATAAATGACTCCAGTAAATGGAAATGAGAACTAATCACTTTAACCCAGTTACAATGATGTATGTTTGAAGAAAATGCCTTGTACTCGTATTGGTACTCTGTATCAGATCGAGTACTCAAATCAAAGTTCAAGAATAAATGTGTAATAAATGTGAATAATTCATATGTAAATTAAATCATTGGCATCTGCGTTGCTAATTAAATGCTCATTAAGCATCCACACATACCAGTATGGGTCCTGCCAAGTCATCTGCTCATTCTGACAGCTATTATCAATCATTTATCTGTGCATTTCATCACCAAATGCCTCCAGCAGTGGACCACAGGATGAAGTCTCGCATTTTATTTGCAAATCCTATTTGATGATTTTTGCCAAAGCGTTCTCATACTGTGCCCCTGTAAGTAAAACACACTGATCATATTTACATCTCATTATGGCTGTAATCCTGCAGATGAATACATATTTACAAGGAGGAAGTAAAATCAAATATCCTAATAAGAGCCTGCCATCTGTGTGTTCAACTATGGTGGATTACACTTGTGCTAAAATCAATAGTGGATGAATGAGCTCCCAGCAGTCGCCTGAAGCCCCAGAGGAGAGTAAAGCCCCATGTGCTGTTCTGGAGCTGACATAATGATGGCGCTACATTTTGTCCAAACAACAGTGTCTCAGGAGAAGCAGAGGCAGCACCCACGGCCGGCTGCCTCAGCTCAACTGTCATGTGGAGACTCATCAGTCCCATCCATCACCCGGAGTGACAGCCGCGGTGCATTAGCAAATGTTTAAAAGTGCTAATAAATTATGAAGCCGAGACACGGGGAGTTCCTCCACTCATTTAATCTACACCTCAGGCTGATAATGAGGCCTGCTTTACACAAGTCAGCTGTGGGATGCTCCTGTATCAGAATTCACACATTTCTTGATACATTTGTGCCAAAGACGCCATAATGTTACTTTATGGGGTAAAAAAATTATAGTAATTACATTTTTATCAGTAAAATGTCACATGTCACATGATGTTTGCACTTTGAAACCAACTTTAAACTCACTCAAAATTACTTTCTAACACTTAACAGATTAACTGTGAACCAGCGGCCAACAACCTGCTAATCCTGACATGTCTGACAGAATGGAGATGATTGTGGTTTGTGAGTGACAGTGTTGGTTAGTTTCTGAAGAGCAAGTCTTTGTACAGCTACACCGCAGACACTAAAGGTGGATAGGTTCATATTACTCCAAATCCACAAAGAGTGGACATCTCCAGAGTGTAGTGGAATGTATGAAGGCTTACAACACCTAATCACAGTCTTCTGGTAGCCCCTCATTCCTCAATACTGTTTAGGTCACTTCCATTTAAACACAACTAATTGGCCTAATAAAATATTTTATTTTTAGGGCACATTTCAGAGCTGCATTATTCTGTCAAAAGTACGATCTCGCCAACCCTTGAGGGCTACTTAAACAGAACACACTTCAGTCTCTTCCAAAGCTAAACTTCTGAAAACAAAATCCAAGCCAACGGTGCGCATCCATCTCCCGCTAAAGAGGAAGACTTCAGCCACATGGAGGCAAAAGTCACAGTGTCACAGGGTCAGTGGTGTGGAGAAACAATGCTGATATCTGGGGTCCGCACTCCGACCAAACGAAGCATTGAACACAAGTCTGTGAACCGTCACCGTCTCATAAATCTGTGGCACATTTGAAGTTATTTCACTAAACAGCACAAGCTGTTCCCCATCTGAAGAGATGGAAGCCTGTGTGCCACACCAAGCCATCACAGGCTACATTAGCCACATCAATGTACACCGCACTCCATTAGATTCACTCAGTCACATATTGGTTGAAGAGTATTCACTTTGTGTTGTAATCAATTCTACCACATTCTGATAATCAAAATGGTGTTACTCAAAAACAGCCATTAACATTATGTATAGAGAGCAATGTCATATACAGTACAGTACAGGTAATAAACACTAAACGACTAAAAAACTCAAACAATAAGCCTGATTTAATCACAGGTTGGTATTGTTGTATAGAACATTTTTTTAAAACAACATTTCATTTTTTTCCCCTCAGTAAAAACCATGAAACATCAGTAAAAAGTTGAATTAAAACAAAAATACAAACAGATTTGTGTAACTTAAACAGTGGACTCATCATGTTATGCTTATTTGCTCTACTGTATTTCCCCCTATATTATTGTCATGCTGTCTTGAAGCAAATACACACAAAATGACAAACAGACAACCTCTGCTTAACAAAAAATGATTTACACTAACCTTTTTTACGGTGTAAGCTACTTTTATGCAACAATAACAATAATGGCAACAAGCTATTTATGTTTGGAATAAACACTTGTAACTATGAGACTAATGTGGAATCAACCTGTATCCAAGATGTTATTTCAATACTATTTCACAAAATGACTTGACTTTCCTCTTTAGTCTTTACCTAAATGTTTAGAGAGTGTGTTCAATGTAAAAAAATAAAAATAAAAAAGCAGTATGCATATAAAAATTTTCATACACATAGAAATGTAGAAAATCGTTTGGCGAGTTACTTAGAAAGGGGCGAGCTGCAGGTAGCTACCGAGCTGCTGCTTGGAGATCCCTGATCTACATTATTCTGCTCCGTCAGCACATACTGTACAGTCTTTTCCGATTTCCTCCGTTCCCTTCAAATGTATGCTGATGCCTCCTCTGTCATGACAGTCCTAGCCAGTGTCCTACTCCTAAGGAAGTGGACTAGCTGGATACAGAACACAGATGTTTGTTGGTATTCCACGGTCACAGACCGGGGGGGTGTGGGTTACCCTCTGGACCGGTAGTGCACAACTGGCCTGACCATGAGGCTTTGCTTCTTCTTTTGCATCAGCCCGTCTCACTTAACCACATTCAGGAAACACAGGATACTGTAATCATATTTGAAAACCTCTCAAACCGCAACAATAACAGAGTCAGAGAAATGATCGCACAGGAGCGTGGAAAGAACTGGAAAGAACAAGATAAGAAACATAACTTTGCAAATTTGCTGGTAAGGGCCAATTGGAGAACTGGCAAAACAGTTATTTGAGGATTTTTTTTTTGTTGTATGTTGTTTGATAGCATTATTTAGATATAATTTTTACCATGTTCTTATTAGTTGGTGAATAGCTTAACCTTTTTAATAGTTGGTTATGACTAATTATGTATTTTTAGGTTCCAGAAAGGTTCTCAAATCTAAAACTGCAGATGTCAAGCCTATGCTCACACAAACAATAACATGCCTTGTGGCTATATGTATGATGATCACTGCTCTAATTACAAGGACTAAAATATGGCACCCAATCAGACTTTTTTTGGCAGGGAAGCCTCATGGCTAGAGTCCAGTCTCACAACCATCTTTGAAACTTGTCAGGCCGCATTTCCCATGTACCCCGACTGACAACTTTACGTCCGTGCCACACATAAGTTCAGCATACTCCGAACATAATGTCGCTTCTGTTGGCTTAGCTGTGAATTCTCAACTCGGTGCGGCGTAGCGGTCTCACCCCAACCAGAGCATGCAGATCTGTAATGAGCTCCAACAGGGTTATATCTGACAATTCAGTCATAAAGAAGCCAGGAAAAGCAGTTCTTGAATACCAGGCGTGTGACTGGACAAATGGTCTCCTTCATTGGGAGAACAGAGGGACCACACAGCCTCTCTCGCACAATGGGCCAAGCTGTTGCCCTCAGAGTGGTCAACTTGTGTCACAGAATATGGCCGAATAGATGGACAGGGCCAGGAGTAGACGGGAGTAGGGCTGGGTACCGTTAAACGATACCAGTCTGGTATCGAAAAAATAATGAAGGTTCTACCGGTATCGAAAAATAAATTGGTACTGAAAACAGGTAGCGGAAAAATATTGTTCTTTAGAAAGCAAATTTTGATGCCTAGTGGATCTAAAGAAAGTGACTTAGGTGTTTCAGCTCAAATAAATGATAAAAAAACACTAAAAGAAACAGTATTTTATTGAATAAATGATCATTATTGTTCTGTTTTATGGTTCTACAACAAAACTAAACATCATGCATGACTTGATTTGAGAATATTAGTCTTGTTTAGAGCAGTTTTGAGATTAGACGTATTTACTACCGTCGTCTACATTATTTGGCTTATTTCATACACATTTAAATAAAAAAGGAAAAGTAGAAATTTACTGAAACAAGTCAAAAACACCTTAGAACAAGTTAGAATCAGGTCAAATGAGCCACTGAATCTTAACTCGTCAAAACAGCTCAAATTTAGATGAATAAGATGAATTTGGGTCATTTAAACTTATCTAGATATTTACTTTTTTATATAGATGACAAATAATTTAGTATAAGTATCGAAAAAAGTATCGGTATTCGGTATCGTAAAGCAAGAATCGTTAAAGTACTAGTATCGAAAAAAAAATGAACGATACCCAGCCCTAGACAGGAGGAGAGACATCCCTTGTTCTTCTCGAATCAATAGAAGCAGGAGTATGATCCAAGTTAAAAGTATGTGTGTGCGAGTGGGGGGAGTGTCTCCGTTTCGTTTGTCGCCCCCTCGCATTCGCATGCCCCTTAATCCCATTAATACTGTATGGACAGGGCCAAGAGCCTGAGAGTGGCCAGAGATTAAGGCCCATCAGCCAGTATTAGCCCCCCAAATCCAAACCCCTGTCTAGACCCATTAACAACTTAGCCCCAAGGAGTCAAATCATCCGGGACTTTGTCTGACAGCGTGACCATAACCTTAACCCAAAGGCTATTACTTATGTTATTATGTGGCGTGTCTGACCAACAGCTATTATGCTTTTTGTGGGGAAAAAACGGCAAATCATTTTAACAATTACAGTGCTTTTTCACAACGCTAAGGTAATTGCTTAAAGCGGACGTTGACCAAGACTCCAAGAGAATTTTGACTTTATTGCTGCTTGTTGCTACTGCAAATGTCAGTTCAATGCAGTGGTTTCGCTCGGGATCATTTTCCTCAGACAGGTTTGTGAAAAAATCTGCTATTTTTACCCTTCATTACTTAACCTCTCATTATATACCTAGTGTTATGTATGTAAGAAAACACAGATTACAGGATACATGGATGCAAATATAAATATAGTTTGTGAGCAGAACATGAACTTGGAAATTACATTGTGTTAAAACGTCGGTGTGAAACTCTCAAAAGACGACAGTGGCTTGATTTTCAGCATTTTCTGTCAGAACTCAAAATATTCTGTCATTGTCAATTTTCAATGAATGTAACCTCTGGTTCAATGTATTCTTGTGTTCAGAAAATATTGTGATGTGCGAAGAAAATACAGCAAAGTATGTACGGTGTTTTCTGGACTATAAGTCGCAGCGGAGTATATGTCGCACCAGCCAAGAAATGCATAATAAGAAGAAAAAAAACATACAAGTCGCACTGGACTATAAGTCACATTTTTTGGGGGGGGGGGGGTTATTTTACAAAATCTGAGACCAAGAACAGACATTTCATCTTGAAAGGCAAGAGATAATAATAACAATAGAATAGAGAACAACAGGCTGAATAGGTGTACAGTATGCTAACATAACACATTGATGGTTATTCAGCTACACGAAGCATGAAAATGTGTCTGGTATGTTAACGTAACATATTAATTGATATATAAGTCGCACCTGAGTATAAGTCGCAAGACCAGCCAAACTGTGAAAAAAGTGCGACTTATAGTCTGGAAAATATGACATATAGATTTTTTGAAACAGCTCATTTCCATGTACATGCATTGGTTTTTACCGTGACATAGCAAATGCAGCACTGCACATTGTTTTTTTAGGTCTCTTCCTTTGGTAATGTTCTGCCATTATCACGTAAAGATGGATAAGATGTATTTACTCTCTGCACATTGGATTATTTACCTCACGTCATGTATTTTTGGTGGATTTAACACTTGATGTCATTAGTGCTGCGGCTCGCATGCAAAACGAATTAGATTGAGTCTTAAAATTCTCACCATTAACATACCTTGAGCTTTTATAATCTTGGCAATTGTACAAACGGTCCATCTTGACACCCCCATGTGTACAGTATGCATATGTCTATGTACAGTATGTGTGTTTGCTATAACACACATGATTACACTGTATTTTGACTTTTACAAAGAGTGAAATGCACATAAAACCACTGCAGTCTTCATCCCACTACAGCACATACCAGCCGGGCCATTACCAAGCATCCCAGACTGTTTAATGCAGCTTTAGCAGCTTGCCTTAACCTGCTCACACAGCGCCCCGTGGCCTATCAAGGAAAAGCCTGCCGATTCACACCTCTGATTCTGAATGTAGTAGGGCCAGGGGCTCACTGCAGCAGCGTATCACAAAAGGCAATCAGTGCAAGCAGCTGATCCCCGGAGTGAAGAAGGCAACCTGCTGGTCACATTCAGTTTTGCATGCACAACTCAAGAAGCAAAGCTTCAGGAGTCAAAGAGAATCTGGTAGCTGCACGCTGCTCGATCAAATCCATATCAGGTCACTGGAGCATTCCTCGGCTATTTAGGTCTGATTTATGGATCGTGCATCAACAGAGTCTAGACAACATCTGGGACCTGATCCCGCCGCGAGTTCAAAGGAGCAAAAACGCAGGTGTATTCTTTGACATGGTAAAAATTGTATATATTTTAGACTTTGGATCCATCATAGGCCTGTCATGACATTTTCTCATTGACAATATATACACTGTAACATAGGACTAGTGCCTTTTAACCCTTAAAGCCAAATTTGTTTTAGGCATCGGCAACAGATAAAGGTATCACCAATGGGACTGATCGCGATGTCATCATGCCCGGGGCTTTAGTAGGCCACTTGAATGTTTTAAATAAAGTTCTATGTTCTATGATAGGCAAAAACATTGTTCCTAGACACAGCATTGATTCCCTGCTGCTGTACCAGATCTGAGACTTAAACAAACTGTGCTACACATCTGAATGCATCAGCTGTCTGCCTACCGTTCACCGAAACATCAGATGAAAACTGCGGAAGAAAACAACAACATTGAACGCTCCTATTCCTCTCACGTCTCCAAGTTACACCTAAACTTTCTCCCACTTTATTTCTGATATCCATTGTTGTTTTGTTATGATGTGTTGTTTGTTCAGATCGCTCTTGACCTAAAGGCAGGCGCCAGACAACATAACACTGGGTGCATCTTGGCAACTTTGGCGCCTAAAGGGTTAGCTACAGGTTGCTGACTCTTATCAAAGTATTCCAACATGTGCGTGCCACTTAAAGTTAAACCGTTTATTAGAGTTATGAGGTAGGATTCTGCCCATCAGATTATCAAAGCACCATCTACCGTCCATTCAAAGCCGCAGGACAAGATCATGAAAGCCGTTGCCCATAAATGGTAGGATAAAGGAAAGGAGGTTCACTCGGGGCTACAGCAGAATCCAGGATTTAGTACAGAACATGCATAATTTCAGATGTGTGGAAGCTAACCAGTTAGCTGCGGATTCGCTTCCTCTGCCTCACCACAGGGTTTCCAGCAGATCAAGGGTCCAGGGGGTGAAACTCAATAAGACGCATGATGAAGTATTAGAAGTGTCCAAAAACAGTGGGGAGAAGAAAACCACATATCATGCCAGCTGTTTCCTATTAACCCAACTATGAACCCACCCCTTGCAAGTTACTCTTCTGGGCCAACTTCAGTTTGTGGTGCAATATCGCAACTAAGTTTTGAGATGGTCCGAAGTTTGCACAGAGTGAAAAAGAAGAAAAAAAGACAAAACAAAACTCTAGGAGACACATTGGGCAAAACGCCTTGTTCGCCCCTCACTCCTGCCAAGAGACGAAACTCCCTGGTGGTTGTGAAGAGCATCAAAACATCCAAATAACATTCAATTAAAAAAGCAAGCAAAAAAAGGCCCTTCGCTTTTTCTTTTCAGTAGCGATCTCACTCCGCAGGTAGATTGAACTCCTGGCAACGCTGCGCAAACCATTTGGATTGACTTCTAACTGTGGTTTTCCGCCCTCACAATACGGGGACTGCTTACCAAATGAGACCATCTGGAGGCAGTCACTGGCTGATGAGAGCTGGAGGCCTGGACCACTTCAGGGGATGAGTGTTGGAAGGAAAAGTGGTAGAAGCTGCAGGGAAGGAGACGCAGAGGAGAAGCTCGGTCTACCAAACCATATCGTGAGTGTCTCTGTAGGCAGGGCGGTAATTACAGGGCACAGGGACCGACTGGATATAGGGGAAAAAAAAAAAAAAAGAGAGAGAGATATCCAGACTGCACGGGAGCCGCCCATGGGTCCTTGACATAACCACAATGTTTAACAGCTTACCCGTCATACAGACAAAAGCCTGTATTGCATTCAAAGACACAGCGTCAAGTCTGGATTTTTTTTATCTTGATAGAAGCCATGTCTACGTAGAAAAGTGGAAATATGAATAATATATACTCTTACACCTGGAATTTTGATCATCTTAAATGCTACATTTTCTAGCAATCTTGCACTAACAACCATCAGATGACATTATCTTTATTTTTAAGGGGTAAAACAGAACTTTGCCATTTTGGTGGAATAATTATTCTCAATGCGTGGCTTCTTTGCCGTCGTCACACCGATCCTCACAGGCCACATCACCACACAGCGTTCAGCTCCGTTATATCCACCACAACTTACTGTACTGCCGTGGTCCCCCCCTGTCTGAGCGTTATAAATCATGCACCAGTGTGAGAGGAGAGCCACGTCCTTCAGCCAGACCTTGACCCTCCTCACCTTCCAACTGTACGCAGCGGAGCAGACATGACGCTTGAGGAATGACGTGCGACCCGCGCTTCCCATTCGTCAAACTCTGACAAGGAACAATAAACCATGAAACCAGTGAGCACGCTGGGAACGGGCATACTGGTTTGGGTGTGAGTTTATTGTTGTCAACGGGAAGAGCCCATGAGCGGTTGATAGAGGTGGCTCAAATAAGTTGCAATGACTGGAGTGACAAATAGTGCTTCTACATGTAGCTTTATTACTCACCCAAATCCAGCCTTTTCTCGGTTTTAGTAGAATTTCACCCAACACAAGCCATGGATGTTTTGAAAATTTAGGACACAATCAATCTGACGCACACCACTTCCCCAAGATTCTCTCCTCAAAAGCTCACGGCCGCTGCATATTGCCTTAGTAACTCTCCTCGGACATCTCACGTAAAGAAAGGGCTAAGGTGTTTCAGCTCAAATAAATGATAAAAACACTAAAAGAAAGAAAGAATAAATGATCATTATTGTTCTGTTTTATGGTTCTACAACAAAACTAAAATCAAGCAAGAGGATAAATGACTCGATTTGAGAATTTTAGTCTTGTTTAGAGCAGTTTTGACTAGATTAGACATATTTACTACTGTCATCTAGATTATTTGGTTTATTTCATGACAATTTTTACTGATTCTAAGGTAATCTCACTTGAATTAGGGAAATAAAACTGCCTAAAGACCAATTTTCTTACCCCATTGGTAAATGAATTTAAATAAAAAAGGAACTAAGTAGAAATCTATTGAAGCAAGTCAAAACAAGTGGTTAGAATTAGGC
>OMNZ01048924.1:4073-52643 GCA_900303255.1 Lesueurigobius sanzi | reverse complement strand
CAGGACTAAACCCAGGATCGAACCAGGTCTAAATGAGTAAACCACCAACTCAGGACTAAACCAGGACTAAACCAGGTCTAAATGAGTAAACCACCAACTCAGGACTAAACCAGGACTAAACCAGGACTAAACCAGGTCTAAATGAGTAAACCACCAACTCAGGACTAAACCAGGACTAAACCAGGACTAAACCAGGACTAAATGAGTAAACCACCAACTCAGGACTAAACCAGGACTAAACCAGGACTAAACCAGGACTAAAGGAGCCAACCACCAATTCAGGACTAAACCAGGACTAAACCAGGTCTAAATGAGTAAACCACCAACTCAGGACTAAACCAGGACTAAACCAGGACTAAATGAGGACTAAACCAGGACTAAACCAGGACTAAATTAGTAAACCACCAACTTAGGTCAAAAACAAGTCTAAACCAGGTCTAAACCCAGACTAAACCAGGTTTAAATCAGGACTAAACCAGGTCTAAATGAGTAAACCACCAACTCAGGACTAAACCAGGACTAAACCAGGACTAAACCAGGACTAAACCAGGACTAAACCAGGACTAAACCAGGTCTAAATGAGTAAACCACCAACTCAGGACTAAACCAGGACTAAACCAGGACTAAACCAGGACTAAACCAGGACTAAACCAGGACTAAATTAGTAAACCACCAACTTAGGTCAAAAACAAGTCTAAACCAATTCTAAACTGGGACTAAACCAGGTCTAAAGGAGTAAACCACTAACTCAGATTAAAACCAGGACTAAACCAGGACTAAAGGAGCCAACCACCAATTCAGGACTAAACCAGGACTAAACCAGGACTAAATTAGTAAACCACCAACTTAGGTCAAAAACAAGTCTAAACCCAGGCTAAACCAGGTTTAAATCAGGACTAAACCAGGTCTAAATGAGTAAACCACTAACTCGGGACTAAACAGGACTAAACCAGGTCTAAAGGAGTAAACCACCAACTCAGGACTAAACCAGGACTAAACCAGGTCTAAACGAGTAAAACACCAACTCAGGACTAAACCAGGACTAAACCAGGATTAAACCAGGTTTAAATCAGGACTAAACCAGGTCTAAATGAGTAAACCGCTAATTCAGGACTAAACCAGGTCTAAAGGAGTAAACCATTAAACCAATTCTAAACTGGGACTAAACCAGGTCTAAAGGAGTAAACCATTAAACCAATTCTAAACTGGGACTAAACCAGGTCTAAAGGAGTAAACCACTAACTCAGGTCTAAACCAGGACTAAACCAGGTCTAAAGGAGCAAACCACTAAACCAATTCTAAACTGGGACTAAACCAGGACTAAACCATGTCTATACCATGTCTATACCATGTCTATACCATGTCTATACCATGTCTATACCATGTCTATACCATGTCTATACCATGTCTATACCAGGTCTATTCCAGGTCTATTCCAGGTCTATACCAGGTCTATACCAGGTCTAAACTGGGACTAAACCAGTTCATCAGCGTTCACTTTGAAAATAAAATACTTTTACCTTTAAGCCAATTTAAAAATGTAGTGAAATAGAAAGTACAGATACAGGCTCTAAAATGTAGAGAAGTGAAGTAAAAATAAAATTTACTTAATTACCTAAAAATACCTATATATTACCGTTACTTTTAGTGTGTTTTTCTGCCTAAATTGGGTGACCAGTGACTAAAATAAGCTACACCATGAAGCTTGAGCTGTGTTCTCGCTTTTTCCTTCATTCTTCCCATTTTTGTATCTTAATATTTCCGTTCTGTCAGGACAAGTTTCAGCTTGTAGATGTCAGCTGAACGTTCAAGTACAGTGCTACCAGCGCTGATAACATGACTGAGGATATCCTGTGTGTTTTGTTTGGATGACTGCCCCAATTTGTAGTTTATTGGCGCTGGGGGCTTGTGTTTTCACAGCAGTAACGCGCAGAACTGTTGGCTTTAGGCTGTAACAATGCGAGATGCCTTTGGTCATCCATCAGTGCAGACGAGAGCAGGGAGGCCACAGCTGATGGAGTTTGTAGCCGCTCTGTGGTTTGTGGCCGTTGATGGATTGTTTTTGCAATATTGAGAAGCAGGAGCCATCTGTGGGGATTTGACCCCTGCCAGGAGTCAAAACCCTCTGGGTCATAGTTGGATGATGTCCACCTTCCTCTTGCACGTTTTGAAATTTCGGTTGCAGTTTATTTTACAGCACACAGTAATAACTTGGTACTAGGATCGATAGAGCATCTATCGATCGTATTAGTTTTAGGTTAACGGTAAGGTATTTGATTATTCATATCACCAATAAATAAATGTGTGTATTCTGTTTACATCGGATTACTATGTTATTACACTGTACCGTGCTATTACATTCTCATATCTCAGTATGGAAAATAGTGGCCTATTCCTTTAGGAGATTCATAAATCGATCCTAAAGGAAATTATAGTGTCAGTGTTGTCGGCTGCTCTCATTCACACAGCACAATAAATAAGCTACTAATATACAATAAAAACAGTACAAAAAGTGAAAGACAGTCCACCGGATCTCTTGGTTAAGTCTGAGAGTTATGCAGTCTCATGCACGAGGGATAACAGCCTTCCTCAGTTTGTCTGTGGAGCAGCATGAGGACGGCAGTCTGCTGCTGAACATGCTCCTCTTCTAGAGGGTGTGAGGTTCCTTGTGACTCAGTATTGAAAGAATGCATTTGCCATGATATGGTTATTATCCTATTATTAAACAGGGTAACTTTAAGCGGTTTGGATACAAGTTTTTAAAGGAATAGGCCTCGTCTAAGCTCAGGTAAGAACACATCTCAGTATGGAAAATAGTGGCCTATTCCTATAAACTGGTGCCCTCGAATAACTTACTGCTCTTGAAGTAGTCTCTAGCTCTAAAAAGGTTGGTGACCCCTGAGACTAAGCTATGTGCAAGAAAACCAAGTAATAACATGGTAAAAGAATGTAATAGCACAGTACAGTGTAATAACATAGTAATCTGATGTAAACAGAATACACACATTTATTTATTGGTGATATGAATAATCAAATACCTTACCGTTAACCTAAAACTAATACGGAGACTATAAAATCAGGGCTACTTACTTGGGGCTAAAATTTAAGGGCTACTGGGGATGCCCTAAAAGGGTACCTGTGTGTCCTGGTCTAGATTAAATCGTGGCAACAAAATAAAGGCAAAACAGGTTATGGTGTTAACATAAACTATGTTTAGCACAACCCAATTCTGAATTCAGCAACCGTAATACTTATCCCTCAAATCTTTTTGTTGTTTACTTATTCTTTTTGTTGTTTACTTATCTCAGAACTAAGGCCATAGCTTTACTCAACTCCCACTAGCCTTGGGTCATAGTTGTGTGGAGACAGTGGACAGATATCCCGGCACTACAGATGAGTTGCAGCATGTTAATACAGGCCTTTGCCCCACCTTGGAAGCATTTCTGTATTTGAAGTTCACTCTGTTAGCGAAGAACAACAGTCCACTCCACACTGATCATGCGCAATCTGCTGTTGACGCAGAACCCCCTGAATCTCTTTAAGCATTTCTTCTGTACCTTATTCCTGTATTTTGTACTTGATGTTAAATGCTGTCACCTTCTAATCCTACTCAACACAACGTGCCTCTGTTTTTATACATATTGTGTGTTTTTCCTGTGAATTCTAAAACTGCTCTTGTATATTTCCTACAGTACTGCATTGTCTTCCTGCCACAACCGAGTCTACCAGAGTCTGGCAAATCTTATACGATGGGCAGACCAAGTGATGCTCGATGGCATAGATTTGGAAGACAAGGAAAATGTGGCTGCTGTCACCAGTGTTATCAAAGCTGTCTTAGATGGTGTGAAGGTATATGGATGAAAATTATTATTATTCTATTACCTTTAATTCATGAGTGACTCACAATTAAATGTCTTTTCAAAGGAATTAGTGAAGCTTACCATAGAAAAGCAGGAACAGCCGTCACCTACCACTCCTAACAAACCCGTACCACCTGCTTCATTGGCAGAGAAGTAAGAGGCAACAGTTCAAACATAGTGTTGATTGTGATGTTGTCAGCTTTGTCATTATTTTTAAATTATTTTTATTTGTGCAGCAGTGTGTCAGCAGAGACACCTTTGCTCGACCAGGAGCAGGAAGTATCTCCAAAAGCGACTCCAGCATCTCCTCCTGCAGAGGCTTCTACTGATGGGCCTGATGAAGATGTAGCTCCTCCAAAACCTCCTCTTCCTGAAGCCAAAATGGCAGAGCTCAGGTGAGAAAGACCCAGCTTCATTATTAGTATCAAATGTTTTTAGTTTACTTTTTATCATTATCGGTTGAAATGTCTGCATTTATCTGAAGATTTGCTGTAAAATCTCTTTCTGCTCTTACCTTTGGGAACACTTAGTTTCAGCAAAATTTCTTTTTCTCTTTCTGCTGTTTTCCACTTGTTTTATTTTTGGGTTCTTATTGGATTCTGGGAGCAGAGCACAATTGAGTGCTGATGCTGGCCAAAGAAGACCTTGCCAAAAGGAGAAGTATGTTAGCTAGTTCGATTGTCTGTTTCCATTTGAACACCCAACCCTAGAGCTCCATTTAAAGCCTCTTGATTGGATGTGTTTTGGTGTGCATGGTTGCATTGTCCCATGTCTTTCCACTCAGGTATTTTCTGAACAAGACATCCAATAGGAAGGCCATCCAGTGCATGACTGTGTGCCCAATTTATGACGTCCCACATTGTGGCCTTGTATATTTTAATACATGATATATAATATTTTCTTCTTCTGTCCATAACAACTTAACAGAGCAGCTTTGTCATATAAGGCTAACATGATGCCCCTTGAACTTCGTTTCACTGTTCACCAGAGTGGATGATGATGTTCATGTATTCATGCATACTTTTGTGTGTGCATACATGTCAAACATATATTTAATTGCTTGCCTTGTGCATTAATTACTTTTAGGAACATGTTTTTGTGGTGTTGCTGTATTAAGTTATTTTTTTGTTTCAATAGTCCTCCTCCAGCTTTACCACCTAAAAAGCGGCAGTCGGCCCCCTCGCCAACGCGAGTGGCAGTGGTGGCTCCCATGAGCCGTGGGTCCAGTCTACCGTGCAGTGTTCATAGACAGGTGAGAGTTTGCATTGTTTTAATGACCAAACCCCTGCGTGTCATTCTCTAACAAAGTGCATTTGTGCAGCAGGACTTTGAGCAGGAATTCCTTCAGAGGCGATTTTCAGGTGGGAGCCAGTCATATGGTGGGGACTCTCCGCGCCTGTCTCCATGCAGCAGTATGGGGAAACTGAGCAAGTCTGATGAGCAGCTGTCCTCCATGGAGCAGGACAGTGGTCAGTGCTCACGTAACACTAGCTGTGAAACTCTCGGTAAATCGTCTATAAACAGTTTAGCTACCAAAAGATGCAGTTAACAGACTTTGTATAACTAATAACTATATTTGTTTTTGATCTTTTAGACAACACAGAAAACTATGATCCCGATTACGACTTCCTTCATCAGGACTTGTCGAATGGAGAAAATCTGCCCCCTATCCCAGTGGGAGGGTGTCTCAGCCCCCTCCCGGAATCTCACAGTGAATCCTCTTCCCCAGTGCCTGGACAGCATCCTTCTCATCCTCGCTTTAGTGCTCCGCCACCCCAGCACCCACCAGAATACTGGACCCCACAACCAAATCAGACCAACCCTTTGCAGTCATCTCGCATTAGTGCGCCACCTGCACTGCCCCAAAAGAAGAGGCGCAGCACTCAGCCAGGCTTTCTAGATGGTGCGTCTCGGGTGCTGTATGAACGCTATCCTTCTCAATATGACAACTTGTCAGAAGAGGAGCTGCACCCTACTCCACCTTTCCCTCTCTTTACACCCATCTCACCAATGCCACAGTCAAATGGGGGTGTCTTTGTTGCTCAGTATATGGCTAGTGAGAATGCGGATATGCCCGGCAGCCCACCACCTCTGCCAGAGAAGAAAAGCAGACACAGTAAGTAAGAGTCATGAGACATGACAACCGCCAGCACCAGCCTCTAAACAAAGAAATCTGAGAAATTACACATAATAAAATAGAAGAGAGTTTCAAGTATGTATCAGAATTAAACATTAACAAAGCACTGGACTTGCTATTTTAGGATCACTGTCACAGTAACTTCCTTTTCTCATGAATTAATTGAGGCATGAGAATTATTCCATTGCAAGTGTAGACAGGAAGTGAATAGCAGGACACACTACAATGGGTCCAGCCCCAGGGTTAGGGAGGGCAGCATGGGCCTTTTCCTGACACGCCTGCGTCTCCATCACTAACTTCTGGGCTGCTGTAATCATATCAACAATACATTATGGCTAAATGTGCAGTCTTACAGTTAGTCATATCTGCTTAATGGGAAACACAACATCAATGAAATGCTTACCTTCTCTTTTCATCTTCTTTTATTAGTTCTCCAGTACATGCAGTTTGTGGAAGACTACTCTGAACCACAGCCCTCTGTATTCTACCAAATGCCACAAAGTGAAAGCATCTATGAACAGCGTAATAAGCGCTTTCAGGAAGTCTATGGCTTTAATGACTCCTTCAGCAGCACTGACTCTGTCCACGAGCCCGTTCTGCCTCCAGCACTACCCCCAAAGCAAAGGCAACTGGTAAGAAACTGTTTTAAAATGAGTAAGAATTATTGTCTTTGTCTTTTTTGATTTCAGTTAAGCTAGTGTATACACGGTTCATCTCTAACCCTTACGAGCTCCACATTATTTCCAGATCACAAACAATTTCTTAATACAGCCATTCCCAAACTCCAGAACACTCTGCCCCCTTTTCAATCTAACCCCAATAATAGTGATAAACACTTTTTAACACAAAATACATGTATTACAGCTTAAGATTACATATTAAAATAAGAAATGGCACTGACTGTAGGTAAATACTGATATAAAGTTAGAAATTCATACAAATACAGACAATGGAATGGATATAGACCCTTTCACTGCTTACATCATCAGTGACATCAGCTGGAGGCAGGAAGTGAGAAAGAGAAATGAGATTAAACTAAAACTAGCGATTATAAGTGTAAAACTACAACTAAAAAATGTGGTCCTGTTGTGGTTTAAGGTGCAAGAACAAGAGGAACTATAAAATAAGATTTTATCTGATATTTCCAGTTATGCATTTGTTTACAGCTACAAAGGAAATATATAGGGATCTAGCTTCCCGCCTCCAGCTAAGCCCCAAATGTTTACGAACAATGAAAGAGAGGCACACTGTATGTTCCCCAAGCATAGCTCAGTGTATCATTGCAGTTTTTTCCTCGGAGTCCGGGATAGGGCTTCGGCTGGGTAGGATTTTAAGATTAGGATTAGAGACCGGATTGGAGGCTGGATGTTGGACCCGTCAGTGGAGGAGAATTCGGGGAACATTGGTCAGGGTTTTGGATGTGGATCCGGTGCCGGTGGTGAGTGTGCAGGGAGCAGTTGGATTTCATGTCCCCCGGTGTTGCAATACTGGGTGCAGGGGAACAGAGGTACTCGCACCCCTGGCACATCCAAGATTTTGCATTGATGGCTTAAGGAGCTTCTTCTTCACAGGACCACAGACTTTAGATCCAGTTCAGAGTCCATAAATGTGTTTTCAATCAGACTTTTGCAAATCAACATCTTACCCGTTGAATCATTAGGATTTATAAGTAATTTTGATATCAAAGGTGCATAATTCCACAGTGATCCACAAAGGAAAAGGTAACCACAACAGAAGTGGACACAAGAGTAATTATCAAATGATGTATAGTATCAAATATGGCCTATTATTATCCATTTTTAGCTGCTGTAGATGAGGGAATGCGTTGGAGGAGGCGAGGATGATTTAAAATCTTCCCCCACGACACCGACTGAGCCAGGGCCACCTCTGACTATCCTGTTTATCTGTGCGACTGCAAAGCCTAATCTTGCAGCATGTTCTGGATTTGATGAAATGGTGACCCAGCAAAATAAACCTTTTTTTCCTTTCTTTAATCTTTGAGTTGACATGAAGAAAAAATGTTGCAAAGATGGAGAAAATAGCTTAGTGTCCTCATTTATAATATGCTATATTTAGATGCTGATAAAAAAGAGCAATATTAGCCAGGTTTAAAATGTGCGAGGTCCAAAAATGGCCTTATTTAGTGCTTTTCCACTGACATTAGGCCCTCAAATCACTGTCACCCACAAAAAGGCAACATGCAGATTAACTACTACTTTGTGGATCTTTTCTTGCAACCTACTTTATTTCGCTTGCTTTAAATTCTCCGAAAAGGACATATTTGTATCCATTTAGATGTTTTTTTCATGAGTAATTGATTTATTTTCAGGTATAATACAAACCTTTTTCAATAGGAGCGATCCCTGTTGTTTTCTTCCGCAATTTTCACCGGATGTTTTGGTGAATGGTAGCCAAACAGCTGATGCATCCAGATATGTACGGATCTGCTACAGCGCAAGAGAAGCAATATTCTGTTTGTGAACGATGCCTATCATGGAAGTGTTATTTATTTAATACATTAATGTTGCCTTTTGCCTACCAAAGCCACAGATGTGACCCTGTAACGATTGCTCGAATAGTAACTACTCTGCTAAATCTTGATTTTCTCCTGTTTTAACTTCATTGATGCAGTATATGCCCTCCCGGTGTCTAAATCTGCTCTAATCTATTCCTACTAGTGTAATCACCTTTTACTTTTAATCTTTTCTTAATAACCCAAATAACTTTCTTTTCTACTCGTCTTTTTTCCTCCTTTTTTTTCTTCTCAGGCCTCTCACTCCTCATCCCCTTCTTCCTCCTCTTCCTCCTCTCTGTCCTGCCACCTCCAGCCGTCTCTTGCGGCCATGGAGGAGACGGGCTCTGGGCTGGGCCTCAGCATGTCTGTCTCTAACTCATACCTGATTGGCCAGGCATCTTTGACCACGCCCACGGTGAGTCCCTCCGCCTAGCTCCATGTCCCCATTGCCCATTCAGTGGTCCATGTGTGGCCTGGGCGCTGCGTGTTCCGAGTGGTTTGGCTTCTTCTAAGTGTTATCCATGACATGGCCTGCTCTCCACTGGAGATCTGGTTGCTGTGTGGGCCTGCTTTGTTTACTCACCTTCACTACCTGGACTTGTGTGTTTTAGTTGTGTGAGTTGATTTGATTTTTAATCCCGGCTGCTGGTTTGGTTCATGCGGTAACATTTTACGCAATAAATTGAGTAAAATACATGTATTTGTTGATGAAAATATATACACTACCGCTCAAAAGTTTGGGGTCACTTTTTATTTTGTTTTCAAGACAGTTTACATTGTATGATTCTCATTTAAGGCATTAAACTATGAATAGGTTGCGTTCATGTGACATCACGACATTCTAAAGAGTCTATAGTTTAACCTCTTAAGCCCTATAGCCCCCAAAAATGGCTCTGCGCTTTCAGATACAGCTACTGACATATTCCAAAGTTGCAAATTAGTGACAGCTGATTTGGAATTGTCCATTTCTGTTGTTATTTTCTACACCACAGGGAGGAACAAGGCCTTTTTGAGGGAAAATATGTGGGTTTTTTTTACAGGCCAAACCATTGCAACCTCATTTTATTGTCAAACAACATTATTATTTCACTTCCTCCATCATCCCTAAGCTCTACCAAATGTTTGGACACCAAGATTAGCCATGTGCACCTATGATGTAGATAAATGATTTTTGGAGAAAAGGCCTTGGCTTTAAGAGGTTAATATTGAGATGGAGGGCAGGTAGGCATTCTGTGCTGGGTAACCATGGTAACTGCCAAAATGCAGGTCTTTCGACTTGGTTTATGAGTAATTTCTCTGTAATTCCTGGGCTAATCTAGCCTGGGAATACCCATGCTGCTCGCGCTCGAATCTTTTCGAACTGTTCGACAGCCTGGAAACCAATCTTTGCAGGGATTTGGGGACCAGTCACAGAATGGGGAGGGACAGCAAGACAATGACTATTTCACAGATTGGTTTAGCTGAGGCTCATACCTTATCGGGTACAATTGATACGATTGGCTCTGGGCTACGTGCAGACGCATATGATAGGCATTTGTACCGGCCAATAAAGGGCTATGGACAATCGTAATCCACACCTCTCCTACGAGAAAATTAATGGGTGGTTCCCAGACTAAATATTCACTTGCAACATTTAGTCTGGCGCTAGCCAGGCTTGGGCCAATCCACATGAAACAAAAACCGTCACGAAGTTCAATGTCTTCTCTGTGAGCACATATGAAATAAGCTATAATAATCTTCTCATAAAGGTGTCCAAAAGTGGAGACAATATTCAAAAGCATATGTGTGATGTTGGCCAATAGAAAGCTCTTACAGCCATAAGCCATACAGTATATGGCAGGTTTGTGAATCCAATCACTATCAAATAATTACCAAGAACAACATTTGTGAATGTTCTTTGTCCGTCTCCCATAGAGTTGTATTGGCTCCTGCTCCACCTGAAACACATATGGAATTATGTAGGACACAAAAAAGGGAGAAATATTTTTTATATTCTAGATTCTTCTAAATACCCCTGAGCTTCATCAGGTAAATGGTTTTGAACAGTCTGTGAACTGTGTGAAAAGCAGTAATCAAAGCAAATGGTGCCATTTTCCTTTTTTGTTTAAAACATACTTCCATATGTGTTCATTGATAAATTGAATGCCTTCAGTGAGAATCCACAATGTAAATAGTCTTAAAAATAAAGAAAAGACCATACATCAGAAACTTTTGAGTGATAGTGTATAAAAACATGCATCTTTACTGTGGGCAGGCTCCCTCTCATAACTTTGCTGAAGGCATTGGCAGCTCTTTTCGTTGGAGCTGCTGCTTTGCTCTGAGGTAACCAAACATGAAGCACTACGTTTGGTCCTCTTCCAAATGCATTATTTTGATAACTCAATTACAAAATAACATTATTGTAGGGCTGGACAAATGTATATATAACAATTCTCTTCATAATTATTATTATTGCAAATGTTTAAATGCATATTTTTATAATAAGGACTCCCTTGAAAAAGAGGTTCTTGATTAAAAAACAAAAGCACAACTTGATCATGCCAATAATTGAGATTGACCATAGATGTCATCATATTTCAATTAAGATTTTATTATTTGCATAGATCTACGTACAGATCACCACCTGATCATTAGGAGCACTTCCTGGGATGTTTATTGTAGCAGCATTTTACAACAGTTTAGTTGCCACTGTTCCTGTAGTCTAGCACTGAACATTATTTGCTGTAGTTTACACATCGTATTAGTAATCTAATTTGCAAAAGAAGAAGGAAAAACTAAGAATAAATATGTAGAGGCTTCTCTGCACTTCTGCTTATAAAATAAAATAAAATAAAATAAAATAAAATAAAATAAAATAAAATAAAATAAAATAAAATAAAATAAAATAAAATAAAATAAAATAAAATAAAATAAAATAAAATAAAATAAAATAAAATAAAATAAAATAAAATAAAATAAAATATTTTGAAATGTTCTCTATCAACTTCCCTAAACTCTCAACAGTTGCCTAATCTAATTTGTCTAATTCAAGCCAAGATGGTTTTCTGGCTATGATTTCATGGTGAACTTAGCTTTTCTGCTGATGGACTTAAGTGGCTCCAACAGACATGAGGTGTAGGAGGCAGTAGGATGTCCCTCAGGAGATCTCTGGAGGAATGCAGCCCCAGATGGACCTGATGGAAAACACATTTCTCTGCTGCTTATCCTCCTTCCACTGCTCCCTCATCGCATCGACACTTTGGAACTATCATGAAATTATTGAGATAGAGTTTGTGATTGTATCTGTTATAAATTGTTACCACAGAAATCCGCCATTTTAGGAGGAACTAGCAAACGTCTATAGTTCAGACCTACCTCAGAATCGAAATTGTGAGGTGTTCCCACAACATTACATTAACTTTTTCGCGTGCTTTCGTGTGCTTTGGCTGTATTTTGGACATCCCCTGTTTTAATATTTTCTATTTGATTTGCCAAACATTTAGGGAATTTAAAGCAGGTCAAGCTGACCATTTTAGAAGGGCCATCGGGTTGCTGCCTTTCTGTTGTAGTTTAGAGTTGGTAAATGGATTGGAGTCAACATACAGCGATATACTGTATATTAAAGGCATTTGTCCTCACCAAGCCGTAAAATCCAAACCTCTCGGTGCACCTACATGTCTGTCTTGTGCCTGTCCTTTTTCTGTGGAATGTTTGCATTCCTCACCTCCTTGGGGCATGTGATTTTTGAGGATGTCATAGAAGAAGAAAGGCATGCCGGGAAAGTTGCTTTGCATAGATTTGAAAGAGGAAAAATCAAGCAGAAATCAATTGTGGATTCGTCATTTCCTCTTCTTAGCAACATTTTTGCAAGAAAAAGTGAAGAGTGCCTTTCTGTGGATTCTGCCTGTTGGTGCATGAACCCATTGTGCGGAGTGTGTTTATCATGGATCTGTGTCTGAGCTGCTGGTATGTTGAAACAGAGTAGGTATGTGCTACATGTTGCTACAGGTTAATGGTACCTCACTGCCCCTTCTATCCGTACGCATTTCCCATCAGCCCATTCCCGAGGTCATATTTGCCATTTTACTTGGTACATTGTCATTGTTGTGTCCAGTATTCGTTAGATCATCTTGTTCCTTCACTGCCGATGCAAAAGGTACAGTGTATTACATGTCGACGATGTGCATCATTCTTAGAGTCCAGGGTTAACAAAAGTATGAAGCATTTTCTGATACACTGTATCATCTTTACTCTCTTCTCTGTTTAACCTTCTGCTACCTTGACATAGCCTTTCACTTCTTTTCTTCCTGCTTTTCACCAATCACAGAGCCTGGACCAGGTTGCCTTGACCAATGCTATCTGTCTGGATGGCAGCGGGGTCGGACCCAACTGTTCACTGGCTGGCTCAGTGGGCTCTGTGGCTGTCTGTCTTCCCTCTGAGTCTTCTCTCACTGATTCTCTCCACACCTCTGCGGTGAGCTAAAAAAAAAAAAAGACAGACCATCTACTCATTTAGTAGATGGTTCCAGAGGATATAAATTAATACCTTGGCCAATAATACATAAAAAAAAAATGTGAATGCAAGCCTCTTCTGCCACAAGACCACTGCTTCCTACAGGTTACAGCTCTGTACCACTACCCTGATAAGATAGAGCCATTCTTTAGCCTCTGTCATAAACTGCCCACTTATTGTTTGCTGTCTGATGACTACCCCTACAGGACTCTTGGTAGAGAACTTTGCGGTGCATGTTGCTTTGCTGCTATTTTAAAAACAGTGCACTCTAGTACCACCTGGTGGTCTTTCCAACACTGTTAGCTGCTGATTTAGCTACACAGACCCACCCATAGAAGCACTATTCCCCTCTCCGCTCCTTATGCTCTCGGCTTGTGTCCCTCCTCTCTTCCTGTAGAGCGAGAGTGCGAATGACGAGGGTGGAGAGGGGGAGTACGTCAACTTGTACTCGTCCAGCCAGGCCAATGGGGAGCTGCCTCTCTCCCACAGAGTAAGTAGCAGAATGCCACCAGTGAAAGGTCAATTCCATTTGCACATCGTATCACTTCAGGACATGAATCACTGTGAGGAATAATGATAATAATTTAAAAAAAAAAAAAAAAAAAGCTTTTGTACTTCAGAGGGATAATGATTCATATCCTGAACTGTTCTCTCAGAAATATTACATTTTGAATGGAAATGACCCTGACAACATGAGCTTGTCTCTGGCTTGCTTGTGTAGAGGCTTTGATGCTGTGCTGCGTGTTTTCTTTAAATGTGTGTGTGCTGCTCCTTGGCTGCCATCAGCTTTCTCCACTTGCTTCTCACACCGTTCCACTCTAACACTTGGTATTTAGGTGCTCCTACTTGGTACTAAATGGTTTGCAGGCTGTAGCTTCTCCGAATATTCTTCATAACTGCTATGTGTTGACTCAAGTGGAATGCTCTGTGGGCTCTGTTAATGCGGTGGAAACTTAATCCACTGCAAATGAGTGATGGTTTCGTGATTGCGTGATTTGTGAGTTTTGTTTTGTCATATTTACTTGGTGTCTCTGGGTTTTTCAGTCATACGTCAACGTTGCATTTAACCATCTTCTATTAATACTTGTCAGCCTAACATTTCATAATACGTTGCCAAACATCATCGTCATCGCATATAACCAATTACCGATAATGATGCACGTATCCACACATGGTGACATTCCAATTTTCTTCTCCCAACCAGGAAACGATTACTGCTGAAGACGTCCTTCAAGATCCAGCCCCTCAAACCCCATCCACCAATAGCAAAGAGGCTATAGAGAAAGGAAGGTAAGAGCCACAATGTTTACATCTAAATCTAAATCACATCAGATGTTTTAAAATGAGCTGCTCCAGTGAAACGTTTGGTCGTCTTGTTTACAGGAGAGCAAAGTCTGCAGATTCAGCGGAGAGTGATGAGGAAGATGTTGATGAGCTGTCGCTTATTGACCACAAAGAGATCATGAACAGAATAACTCTAAAACAAGAGGTGACTTCAGAAAAAGAAAGATTCATGTTGTTTCAAGATGTTTCTTGCCACCATCACTGATCTCTGCAGATTCATAAATTCAAATTCCCCATTTCTGAATTAGCTTGGTTGCCATGGTTTCCAGTTGCATTTGGCAGTTAGAACAGCGGACGGTGGGATGAATTCCTGTTACAGCTGCTTAGTTTTGTATTAAAGCGCTGCTAATGGTGTGAACGGTAGAAAACTCTAATGTGAGCTCACAGGGTTTCCGCGGGACATAAGTCATTAAAGGAAATGTGTCTAAAAATAAGGCCTTAAATGTCATTATAAAGCATTAAATAGAATCCAGACTGGCATTAAATCAAAGGTTCATGGGAAATGGTTTGCTCAATAGGGCCAAAGGGCTGGGCCATATCATATTGTGTATGTGATATTCTTTTATATGATATAACCCTGCCTTATTGCTCAACTAATTTTATTGCTTCATCAAAAATACAAAAAATAGGATCTAGACTAAAGTTTTGGCAGAAATGATGCACTATTTCTGTTGGAAAGTTGTCTGTTGTTTCAAATTTCCTATTGAATATGGAAATTAATAATATATATGCACCAATTTGTGGCGTTTGTGGCATTAAAAACTTAGTATTTGGGCATTAAAATGGCATTAAAAAGCATTAAATTTGACTTTCTGCTACCTGCATAAACCGTGGCTCAGTATTTGTGCTGGATATTCCTTTCCTTTTTCTACACATTATTAGCATCGCTTTAATGTAAAACCAAGCAGCTGTAGCAAGATTTCGTCCCACCGTCCACTGTTCTAACTGTCGAATGCAACTGGAAACCATGGCAACCAGGCTAATTCAGAAATTGGGAATTTTTTTTAATTTTTTTTATTTGACGGAATCATTTCGTACAATCACATTGAATTGTCAGAGGTCAACATTCGTACAAGAGGTACGAGAGAGGAGAAAAATCATCAGAAAATTAAATAAATGAGAATCTAATAAAGGAAATAATAATAATAATAAAAAAGAGAGAATTCGCCCCCTTTGAATTATAAGGTTCTATCTGACATTTTTGTCGAAATTGAGTTAGTAAAATGTCCTTGTTCCTGGACCCATTCTGTACTGTATAGCCGATTTCTGAAGAGTTTGGTGCATGTTTGAGATTTTCATCAGCAAAAATACATTACCTGTTTCCATTAGTTTATATGAGTCGTCAAAACTTTAAACCTACATATCTCAGAACCACTTAGAACTCAGATAGAACCTTATAATTCTAAGGGAACGAATTGTGTCCAGTGTCCAGAGAGAGTCCATGAGGTTTACATCTTCTACCAAATTGAGGAGTTTCACAGCAGTCCGTTTCTTCATTTGTTTCAAGGATGAAAAGAATAAGCAGAGTTTCTTCATGAAATACATCAAAAATGGGTTTACACTTTAGAAGTCTGTTTTTGTATAGAAATAATTGTCCTAATATTATTATAGTATTAATAGACAAATCGTACAAATAATTCTTAATTATAAAGGCATACAGCATGGGTAGGCAACGACAGGCCCAGGGGCCAAATCTGGCCCTCAAGCATAGAACCTCTGGCCCCTAAGATGATTTTGGGAAATATTACTGCACAAATCAACAAAATACCTGTTAAAGTACTGTAAGTATGGAAATACTGTCTGTTAAAATGTCCAGGCAAAACACTCCACACTGGATAATCTAAAAATCAGTAAAATTGTCTTGAAATTGTATTTCAGCTTGATTTGTGCAGGTATTTTTGCACTTGGAACAGGAAAATGTGTCTTATTGCACCTAAAATGAGATGCAATTTCTTATTGACTTCATTATTATTATTTTTTTTAGATATATATTATTTATAGTACAATTCCGTCGTTTATGATGAATAACAATGTTGTTTGTGGAAAGGTGCTTTACTTTGGGGTAGAATTGGGAGGTTCGGCCCTCTATCGAGCAAACTTGCCTACCCCTGCCATACAGAATATTTTCACGGTTAAAAACAGAAGTAGCTATATTTTTGGATAACCAATGATGTAGATCGTCCCAAAATGCATTTGAGTACATACAGTACATTCATAAAATATATGCTCTGTAGTTTCAACATGTTCATTACAAAAGGAACAGTTACTACTCTCAAATCCGAAACGCTTACTCAGAAAATCAGCAGAGGGATATACAGTAGTCCATTAAGAACCTTAAAATGAATTTCTTTTGCCTTGGGTGCCAGATATTGGATATAGATAGTACTTTTTCAGTTATATCTCAAAGCTAATCCTCTAATTTAATTTGTCTTCAGTGATACGCCTGAGTAAAAATGTTTTACCTCATTATGGAAATTAAAGTACTCACCTGTAAGTTGTAGGGATGTCACGATTCTAAATTTTGGAGTCATGATTATTGAGGGGAAAACATTGGATTTTGTTTTAGTTAAAAACCCATTGAATATGTACCCTATGTTTAATATATATATATTTAAATAGCACATGCTTTGGATTTTACTGTGATGTTGCAAATGCAGCTCTGCACATGGTTCTTGGAAGAGTCCTAAAATGTAGGAATCTTCCTTTGGCAACGTTCTGCCATTATGTGAAGATGGATAAAATGGATTTCCTCTCTGCACATCGGATTATTTAATCTGACTTCATGTATTGTTGGTGGATTTAACACTGGATGTTATTATGTGCTGCAGCTCATGAGAAACAAACGATTTACCTTGAGTCCCAAAATTCTCACCTACCTTGAGCTTTTATAATCACGATAATTGTAAAACAGGTTAATCTTGACATCCTTAGTCAGCTGTAGCTAAGATTTGAAAAGTACTGGTAGTCAGAATTGAGAATTGAAGTTTTTGCACTTCTCATCCTCGGGCAGAGGTGGGCAAACTAATGACTAACAAATGCGGCCTGCCTAGCTCTTCAATCCATGCCACGAAACAAGACAAAGCCCAATATGCACTAATTAAAAGGAGTAAACACCACCGATGTTTTCACTGACAAAGACAAATAATGCATAGCTGCTTCTATTTTGTTGCTTTTGCTTTGTGTATTTAAGTGTTATGATTTATTCGAAAATATGACTTGTATAAAACGCCCCAGTCCGGCGTACAGTCGAAACACACTGAAATGTCGTGGCACTGAATTTACCACGTCCAGCACTAGTTTCTCTTAGAAAATACCAGAAAATCACTATTAACAGCATTTAGACTTTGTATTAAATATACATGACGTAAACCTAAACCTAATCCTAACCTTAAATGACTTTGATCATAAAATGGAAATGCATTTTGTTTTTCCATTTTGAATGGAAATGCAATTTGGAGATAATTTAGTCTATATATATATGGGTCAGATTTTCATTTACTACACAATTCTATATATATATATATACAGTGGGTTGCATAAATATCTGCACCCCCTTCAACTTTTTGACATTTTGCCATACTAGGTACATATACTGTACATGCATGTATTCAATTGAAATTTTATGTGAAAGACACACACTATGGGACACACAATGATGAAGTGAAATGAAATTTATACATGATTTGGAAGTTTTTTTATGAATAAAATAGTGGGGTCAAAAAGTTTAAGGGGTGCAGATATTTATGCAACCCACTGTATATATGTAATTTCCATTCAAAACTGTGGTTAGGATTAGGTTTAGGGTTACGTCATGTATATTTATGTAATACAAAGTTTAAACACTGTTTCTGCGAGAAACTAGGGCTGGATGCATGCGCAGTGGTAAAGTTGGTGCCTCTCAACAATTTAAAAAACCTGATGTGGCCCTTTTGCCCATACCTGGCCTAGAGCCTTCAGTTCCACATATTTTCTTGTTTGCAAAGAAGTACTCTTAAAACCCTTTAGTGGAAAAAATCCATGACGATTGGGCGTCTACACACAAACTTATCGGCACTGTTGAGTTACTACAGGAGTGATGTGGGCGTGTGCTTGAGAGGTGAGAAGTGGCATTTGCTTAGATTAGAATACACTGTGCAATATCGTAAATCCCTTTGACCTACTGAACGAAACCTATTGCTGCTCTGGTGAAATGCTTACTGTTACGCTGTTGCTATGTTATGACATCACACGCATAACTTCTGTTGTGGTTTTGCCAGAATGATGATGGCCCCGATGTACGAGCTGGATCAGGAGATATCCTATTAGTCCATGCCACAGAAACGGACCGAAAAGGTAAAATGCAACATAAAGGCACTGGACCTGCAGTTGTTGACATTCTCACTGACACAATTCTCAGACTAATAACATTTGTTATTACTTGGCAGATCTGGTTTTGTACTGTGAAGCATTTTTGACGACGTATAGAACTTTTATTACCCCAGAGGACCTCATTAAGAAGCTACACTACAGATATCCTTTTCTGAGTTACTTTAGATCAACACCCAGAGCAATACTTGTGCAATATGTATTTATTTATTCAGTTTTTGAGTTGTTTATTATTCATCAAAAGCTTGAAACTCGACTGGGTGACACTTTTTCCTTAACAACGATGCACATATACCAGGTTTTGTCACAGTCCAGACACGTTCAAGAAGAGGGTCAGCAAAAACACCTTCTTTGTTTTGGTCCGAGTGGTGGATGAGCTGTGGTAAGTTCTGCGGCAAACCTTTTAGGAAACGCACATCTGTTCTGGAACCGGTTCTCTAATAATTTTCTTAAATGTGATCTTTAGTCTTGTGGAGCTGACAGAGGACATCCTTAAACAGCTAATGGACCTTGTATTCACATTGGTGTGTAACGGCGAGCTAAGCCTTGCTCGTGTGCTACGCAAGAACATCCTGGATAAAGTGGAACAGAAAAGGTTGCTCCGCTACACAAACTCCCTGAAACCCCTGTCTGCGCGCGGCGTTTCTGCCAGGTACGGAGCAGCTCCTTTTTAAACATCTCTTGCACAGAACAATTGAAATGATTTGGATGATGTCTTGATAGGCCTGGTACCCTGCATGACTTCCGCAGTCATGAAATCGCAGACCAGCTGACTCTTCTGGATGCTGAACTTTTCTACAAAATTGAAGTATATCATCTTTTAAATTATTTTGTTTTCAAATCTCCACTTGGTTATATTTTCTAATTACAATGTACCTCTATGCTTTCAGATTCCAGAAGTACTACTATGGGCCAAAGAACAAAATGAGGAGAAGAGTCCAAACTTGACACAATTCACGGAGCACTTCAACAACATGAGTTACTGGTAAGTCTTGTAGTTGGATTAATGTTATTACAAAATCTCAATTACTCAAGTTTAAAAAGAACTACCTTCTCGTAGGGTTCGCTCTTTGATAATTCAGCAGGAGAAACCTCAAGACCGAGAGAAGCTGCTTCTTAAGTTCATTAAAATAATGAAGGTTTGTCATAATACAGTCTGTTATTTGTGTGACATGTTTTGGATCGCTATAATGTTTTTTATGTTTATTTTAGCACTTGAGAAAGTTGAACAATTTCAACTCATATTTGGCAATACTGTCTGCACTGGACTCTGCCCCAATCAGGAGGTTAGAGTGGCAGAAGCAGACTTCTGAGGTCAGATGTTTGAAATTATATGAACATTTTTACTGACTTAAACTGTCTCAAACATAAGTATTTAATATTGTTTATTACTTCTTAGGGATTGGAGGAATATTGCACATTGATCGACAGCTCCTCGTCCTTTAGAGCGTACAGAGCAGCTCTTGCTGAAGTGGAGCCTCCTTGCATCCCATACTTGTGAGACAACTTGAAAATACCTTCAAACTGATAAAAATCTCATTATTCTTTCGATTAGGTTGTGTGCTTGATTCAATTACACTTTCTGTCCTACAGGGGTCTTATTCTGCAGGACCTCACATTTGTGCATCTGGGAAACCCTGACCTCATTGAAGGAAAAGTCAACTTTTCTAAACGCTGGCAACAGTTTAACATATTGGATAGCATGCGTCGCTTCCAGCAAGTGTAGGTGTACCATGGAGTAAATAAAATAACTTTGAGAAATTGCACCTTTTAAAAAGATTTTTCTCTTATTTCCAGGCATTATGAGCTGAAACGAAATGAAGATATTGTGTGTTTCTTCAACGACTTCAGCGACCACCTGGCAGAAGAGGCGCTATGGGAGCTGTCACTAAAGATAAAACCTAGGAACATTGCTAGACGCAAGACGGATCGTGAGGAAAAGACCTAGGCACAGTGAGCCTCTTTTCTGAGGCTCCAAGAATGACCTCCAACTGTGCTTTATGACACTATTTCCACTTTACTACAGACTGAAAGAAAGGAGAATGGATGCTCTATACCTGGGCTGTGGGAGACTCGTTTCGGAAAAATGGCTGAAGTGTTTACATGGAGCTCCGCTGCTGTAGGAGAATAGACTGGGATTACTGCAGCACTGGTGCTTAGACAATGAGATTATATAATGAAATGGGAGCAAGACGCAGGAAAAAACTGTGCAAATAACCGGTCCACTTACTGGGATCTCTATTTGAGATGGAGCTGTTCGAGTGTGCGTGAGCTTGAAGTGAATGGTCCATTATGTTGCCCTTCCCCTCATTATATGTGCCATTTGTTGGTCATCTTCTGCAATCTGCAGCCTGACTCTTGTTCCTCAAACAGCGGAGCATCAGGCATGACTTACTTTAAACTGTTGCAGCCTGGGCATCTGCTGAAGCTAGAGAGGAACTGAACTTGAAGAAAGGATGACCTTTAAAGACTGGAACCGAGTCGTTTGTTTTGGACCATTTTGTCAAAAAAATCATGTATGGTTATAATATATGTATTATATACAGTTCTCCTTTTGTTTATAAAAGGATTTGTTTATGCTAATGAGAAGAGCTTAGCTTCTCCTAAGTGCCATACATATGTGCACTAAAAAAGCAAAAAAACTATCAATTACAAAAGACGCTGTGATCTATGTACATCATATTGAATCATTGTGTGCCGTGTAAAAGAATCATCAGGCCACCATAATCTGGTGCAGGTTTTGTCTGAGTGGAAGTGTGACAGTAGTCCACAGTGGCTTGTGTGCTTTTCATTCCAAAATGTTCTATAGAAACTCATTTCAACTCATTTTGAATAATGGTCAAAACCACACATCAACCCTTAATCAATAAAACAATTTTTTCTTTATGTTGTGGTTCAACCGCATTGTTTGAACATTGTGCCACACGGGCCAAGTGCAGAGCTACAGTCGACTTATAAATAGAAACATAAAATTCAGTAACATTTAATCAAACAATACAATTGAAAGGGAAGACTGCTATGATAAAAAAAAAAAATACTTTACATTATTTGTAATTGAAATGCACATCTGGATGGGCTATATTTAGTTGGTCAAAAAAATGATAGTTCCTTAACCACATAAATCTGCAGTAGTCATTAGTAGTCAAGTTAGCGTATACAGTGTAATGTATGTCTTTGACCATTGCTTTAACGTAACCATTTCTCAGTGTGGTCTGCTGCTGGGTTCAAGCAGGATCCTTTTCCCTGGTGGATTAGCCAGGCCGTTCTGTAGGTTGCCCTGCTCTGAAATCGCCCTCTTGAAGCCTCGACCGCCAATAGACGTGCGTTGCCATTTGCAGATGTCACCATTCAAAATATCTTGGATGTGCTGGACGATCAGGTTAATTGCCACTGTAGGATGGGAATACAAAACACAACTTTGTTTACTGTAGTGGGGAACGTAGGACTACAGTAATGAAAGGTAACTCACCCATGTTATCAACACCTCTTGGAATAATGACATCTGCATATTTTTTTGTCTGGAAGAGAACGCACATAATGAATGACATAAGAAGTGAACAAGATTTTCCATCTTGATACCTACAGGAAGGCAGAACTCCTCAAAAGCAGGCTTGACAAATGTTGTGTACTGAGTGAGAATCTGCTCCAGGTCTCTTCCTCGGTTTACGTCTCGTAAAACTGAAGATGACAGGTGGGGAAAAAACCTAAGTAAATTTAAGTTGACTTGAACAAGTTGAATTGCATGTATGCAACAATACCTCTTCGGGACAATCTGACATCTGAATCCGTGTCTACAAAGAGCTTCATATGAAACATGTCCCTCACTTTCAGTGGGTAAAAGACAAGAATACCCTCAAAAAGGACTACATCAGCAGGATAAAAGGTAATGCTCTCTGGACGTCTGCAACCACACACAGATTTAGAACAAAACATGCATGACAGTGGAGTGGAGGGGTTGCATGAGGTAAATCAATTGGTGGCTCATACCTGGAGTGAGTAACACAGTCATATGTAGGAATTTCTACTACTCTGCCCTCCACAATATCTTTCAAAGTTTGGTACATCAATTCATTATCAAAGGCCTCTGAAACAGAGTGGAAACAGAAATCAATTCGCAATTTCTGAATTGGCTTGGTTGCCATGGTTTCCAGTTTCATTTTTCAGTTGGAACAGCAGATGGTGGGACAAATTCTTGTTACAGCTGCATGGTTCTGCATTAAAGTGCTGCTAATAATGTGAACGGCAGTAAAGAAAAGTAATATACAGCACAAAAACTAAGCTCACATTAGAGCTTTGATGGTGAGGCAAGTTTTTGTGCTGTATATTCCTTTCCTTTTTCTACCGCTCACATTATTAGCAGCGCTTTAATGCAATACTAAGCAGCTGCAACAGGAATTCGTACCACCGTCGCCTGTTCCAACTGGAAACCATGGCAACCAGGCTAATTCAGAAATTGATGCATTTCCGGATTAATAACAATCATGTGTGACTTTTGTGCTCACCTGGATGATCAAAATTGTACTGTCCTCTGAGAGCCTTTGCTTTCTGCTCCGGTGTCAGTACTTTGTAGAAACTGTCCTGGCTTATAATGGCAACCTTCCTGTGGTGGTGGTCCACTTTATTCTGACCCAAAAGTTCCATAATTTTGGCACATACTGTTGACTAAGAATAAACAGAACATTTTCAACTGTGGATGCCGAATAAGTCCCCAAAACTTAAATATTTTAAGATCTAGAGTTTTAGTAGCAAAGATGCTTGTGGGTGCTTAACTTTAGCATCAGTCAGGCTACATTATAAGATACTGTTTACAAGAAGTAATATATAAATTGTATTATAAACCCGTAAGAAATGGGCGTGGCGCATTTGACAGCTCGGATAAAGCTGATTGTAGTCAAACAGCAGCTAGCTGGCTATGGCGCTATCCCGCTCAGCTGACAAGTGCTCAACAAAATGCTTGACTTCACAGACTACCTTTCCGCTCGCTGTTCCCCCGCTGACCCCGATCAGGAATGGACGATGCACTAGCTTTTCCGACTCGTCTAACATTTCAAAAGCAGCCATACTAAGGAGCAAAAATATAATTCTTCCTGGCTAGTTGCTAATTTTAGTGTAGCATAATAAACAAACATGTAATCTCGCGAGACTACCCGAGATGGTATTCTATAATCACATTTTATTTGAAAAACAAATGCCTGTTTTGCATATTAAAACAATTCCAAATGCCACAATACAATGCTCACACTATTATGGCTTTGCTGTATTTTCTTTTCGCTTATTAGTTCATTATTTTTTGGATTCATCCACAACTTCCAGTGCCGTGCTGCCTCCGATCCTTTTCACTGCCTCACCCTTTGCAGCAAGGATTTCCTCAATGTTCCTAAAGAATACAAACACACTTTATTTTATCCAGTGCATAGTTTAACCTTGCATCTTTATCCATAAAATGTAGAATGTAGATTTAAGAAGGCCTACAGTGAATTTGGAAACATCATCCATATGGGTGGATTCCCTTTTCTCTGGATTTGTAGGAATAAAGGATCCAGGAAATATTTTTAGATTACATAATTTAATTTTAATGCAAGTGTTCTGTTTTGGCTTATTTCCCCAATCCATCACTCAAGGCCAAAAGTGGTACTTTAGCTACTGGTTTGAAAATTAAGCACTTGTATAGAATTATCTTGATAATAGTTGAGGAAAATCTTTGAATGTATTAATATATTTCATATTGACGGACCTACCAACCCACTATTTCTTGCGTCATCAGCTCATACAACTTTTATATTGTCATATCCTAAATCCTAAATGTCTTATCCTAAATACTTTATTTGATATTTCTAAATTAATATTTCCAGCATTTTGAACAGAGTAATGAAACAGATTATATTACCATATTCTTCATGTAGACCCACACACATTCAATAATGAAAAGAAAAAAAAGTTTGTGACTAGAAGTTAATGAAAGAGCACAGTTCCACTCCACAGAGGGGAGCCAATTCATGCCCCCCAAAACCTCTGATTGGTTAGAGCATAGAGATATAGAATGTTTTGATTTGATTTGCTTGTAGCAACCCATTGTTGCAACATAAGTTCCGCTAGCGGATGATGTCAGCTGAAAGTAATCAACTACTGATTACTCTTTCTAAAAGTAATCTGATTACTATTTACTAGTTACTTTGTTTAAAAAATAAATAGGATCAAGTAACAGCTACTCAGTGCTTTGGAAATATTAAAAATGTAAATCTTGCTTTGGCTGTAACTTGATTGGTGTTTACGGCTTCACACAAAATGAAACCAAAAACTGTATATTTCATAAAATAAATGTACAGCAGCTGGGCTGGACTTTTGCTCAGGCTTTAATCTGAAAATGAATGTTTCAGCTCAAAATATTACAAAAACGTAATGGAATTGTTACGTGATAAAGCAATTATAAAGTAATTACCAGTTTTGCAATTGTACTCCTGTTACATTACTGTTACAAAAAGGTAATCTAATTACAGTATTGGATTACTTGGTAATCTGTTACTCGGCGACACTGCCAATAGGTTTGTGAAGTGATGAATCTGTGGGGTTAATCAGTTTGCCAAAACAGTAAAAGGTTTCTATTTAAATAATCATTTCGGTTTTTACTGAGACAGGTTTGTCAATTCAATTATGTTTACAATTGTTATTTATTCTGTTAACAATCAATAGATTTGTTTTTGTATCTCCCAATATCACAACAAGAGTCTCCTCAGAGGGCAACATACGCATCAAAACAGTGAAACAAGGAGAAAATGTAATGTCCAAAACAGATGTCTAAACTTGTAATGTCTCTCCATTTCACTCTTTTTAATTGATGTTTTCATTGTGTTATGTACCAAATATTACCCATTTACCTGAATCAATTACTTGATTGACCCAATTCCATCTTTGATATGTGGCTGGAAGTAAAATTAAACGAGTGACAAACCTTTTTCCTTCCAGGTCAGAGAACCAGCCAAGGTTATCAGCCATTATATGGTGATTTTTACACCCAGGACATGTTACAATCACTACTCCTTTATGGTACGCCAACTTTGATATCTTCTCAGTGGATCTGGTGGAACAAACCTGTAATCCAGTAGAATAATAGAGCAAGTTGTAAGCTATTCTACTGTGTAACTCCGAATAAATCACTAGAAAAAGGTACCTTGCATGTGTAAACAAGATGGTAATGTGTTGATTTGACTTTTCCAATGGCGTCATTACTTTCATTCGAATATGTTGTAAAGGCTCTGAAGTTTAATATAGGTCCAAATGTGTATGGGGCTAATAAGACACCTGGAACCCTCTCCCTTTGAGAGGAGCCATGCTGTTCTGTTGTTAGCGTGAAACTGGACAGGGAAGTCCTCTGACTCACAAAAGCAGACGCGGAGCGACCATTCCTCAATAAAGTGGTGAATTTAAAGGCGCGAATCATTTGAGAAGTTTGGTGAAAGATTTTTTGATAAACCAAATTCTTCCAAACCAAACAAATTCCTTTGTCGCTGGTTGATGACGTCTTTACACCCCGCCCCTTCCCTTTCCTAAAACAGCTGTCTGATGTCAGAACATGGATGTATTATAATAACAGAAGTATAAAACAAAAGAAATAAAAAATAAACAAGACTATGAAGGAAAACAACATGATATAGTGACCACGCGTGTTACTAATGAGATTTTGAAATGAGTAGACAAAATGAAAATACTTTTAATCTGGATCGGTTTACCCACACTCCAAAACAGTAGGTGGCGTCAAAACTCAACTCCTGTAGCCATCAAACAGAAAGGGAAAACAGATGATTCCAATCATTGGGGCCCTAATCCAGTTTTTCAGACTTCAGAACGCTTATAAACCTTAAAGAAATGTGTACGCCGAAAGCGGAGAAGGCTAGAGACACAAACTGGAACAAATCTGGTAAGTTTAACACATTTTACGCAACTAAATTATTTGCAAATGTGGTTGAGCTGCGAAAACGTCCAGACTTGAAATGAGCACGAGAGAGAGAGAGAGAGAGACATTTCCTCCGAGCAGTGTCGCAGAAAACAAACTTTCACTGGTGAATAGGTTGTTTTAAGGCTCAGAATGTACAGCCATGAATTATGACACCCCCACGTTGGTGCTGTATCAGCTGCTTTTGAGGGTATTCAGTGTCAAAATAGATCGCGCCCTGATGGTGTTAGCAAGGAATATATTATATATATTTAAAAAAAGAAAAAAAGAGGCTAATATTGAACAGACTATGAAAGTATGTAGGGCTCTGCTGTTCTGTTTAACCAAGGCCCATACGTTGATGGCCATTTCCATTTGTTTTTTCTATAAATCTTAACTTCACATGCAAATGTTACTTCTCTTTGTGGTAAGGTACAGGAAGCAACAATGCTGACTTGCAACTAACATGCAATGCTGGATACTTGAAACTATAAAGCTGTAATTGAATCCTGTGGGATGTTTTTTTTCCCATCTTGTTGAAAAGCTCAGTGAATCATCACTATTCAGATGGAGCCATTGAGATGTATTATGCGTCGATGGAGCATGGCAGATTCCAGAACATACCGGTTTAAACTTGATCAAACTACTGTATGTTTCGTTTTTACATTCCTGAAAAGCAGAAGGAGACATTTAAGTATATAGTGAAAACAACCTGGTTTCACTGTCTCACATGACCATCTCTATCTGATTCAGAACAAGCCAAAAGTCCTTTTCTATTTTCTGTATGATCTGGAAAACGTTCCAGCATGTTTACAAAAGAGCCTTTTTGGATTAAACTTGCATCCTAAATTTGTATACCTTTTGTCAGGGTTCCCATTCTACCTGGAAAACCCTGAACCTGGAAAATGACTTGCCTTTTTTCTAGCCATGGACAACACACAAATTAACAAAAACAAAGTCAAATGCCCTGGAAAGAACATACTTTTTCCCTTGAAAATATGTTTCCTCCCATTGCTTTTCTGTTTAAAATAAATGTAAGTGATACCATTAAGAGACTATAACTCATTCTCCTCCAGAACACAGGAAAAAGTATCTTCTATTTCAGCATTTTCCCAGGAGAACACTCCCGAACCCCCCCATTTTACCACGTTCCCAAGAAAACATATGCTTTACTTGTCTAAGCACCAATCTCTTCAGACCAAAAGGCTATAGAGTTCGGAAATATGATGTCGTATCGCAAAGAATTATGGGATTTGCAGAACGTTTTTTCCATTGTAAACCAATGGAGGTTTTAAAAGGTAAAATACTGGAGTTATCGTTCATATAAATGCATTATGACACTACAGTGAGTTAGATGTATTTACCAGCAGAGACTCAGCAGCTAACGGAGCTGTTCCATGGCTCTTTTCTCCACTTTTTATTACGTTTCTTGCCAATGTTAGTCTATGGATAATGTTAGCTAGGAGCTGCAAACATGGCGGATTTCCATGGCAACAGTAGGTTTTCCCACTCTATAGGCTTTAGCCATTATTAGATCGCATCCACAGGGGGCACTGGCGAGTCAGGAGGGCAGAGACGACCACAAAATACTTAATACGTTTTTATGTATTTTTGCACTTTTAAATGCCATGGAGATTCCTGGAAATTACCTGGAAAAAACAGATTCAAGTAAAGAGTGGGAACCCTGCTTCATGTTCTTGCTTACTTCGTTGTGACTCTTGTGTAAGCTAAGCTAATTATAGCGTTGACAGGTAAATGCATCCAAACAAAGCACCCTCTGTGTACTCACCCACTTGTTTTTTCCCCCTTAGACAAACCATCATGATACCCATCACAGAACTGCGGTACTTTGCCGACACCCAACCAGCGTACCGTATCTTAAAGCCATGGTGGGACGTTTTTACCGATTACATCTCAATCGTCATGCTGATGATTGCGGTGTTCGGCGGGACTCTGCAGGTCACACAGGACAAGATGATTTGCCTGCCTTGCAAGTGGGTGACCAATACAACCTGTGAGACTAGGCCAATGCAGAATGTCACCATCCCTTATTCGCCGGAGCCTAAAGGCATTCAGTATGACCTTGACCGCCATCAGTATAACTATGTCGATGCTGTGTGCTACGAGAACAAGCTTCACTGGTTTGCCAAATATTTCCCCTATCTGGTTCTGCTCCACACTCTCATCTTCCTCGCCTGCAGTAACTTCTGGTTCAAGTTCCCCCGCACAAGCTCAAAACTGGAGCACTTTGTTTCTATACTCCTCAAGTGCTTTGACTCGCCGTGGACAACAAGAGCTTTGTCTGAAACGGTGGTGGAGGAGAGCGACCCCAAGCCTCCAGGCAAAATGAATGGCTCAATGGATAAGAAGTCTAGCATCGGTGAGGATGTTGAGGCCAGTGTGCCAATGCTCCAACGAACCAAGTCCAGGATTGAACAGGGAATTGTAGACCGTTCGGACACTGGGGTTTTAGACAAGAAGGAGGGCGAGCAGGCGAAGGCGCTTTTTGAGAAGGTGAAGAAGTTTAGGATTCACGTAGAGGAGGGCGATATAGTCTATCGTCTCTACATACGACAGACCATCATCAAAGTCATAAAGTTCATCTTAATCATTTCCTACACGGCTTACTACGTTCAGAATATCAAGTTCAATGTGATGTGCAATGTAATGACCATGCAGACGCTCACAGGGTATGGCATATTTTACTGTGCCCACCCATTAGCAACTCTCTTTAAGATTTTGGCTTGTTTTTACATCAGTTTAGTGGTTGTTTATGGTCTGATCTGCATGTATACCCTTTGCTGGATGCTCAGTCGATCCCTGAAAAGATACTCATTTGAGTCCATCCGTGAGGAAAGCAGTTACAGCGACATACCGGATGTTAAGAATGATTTTGCCTTCATGTTGCACATGATAGATCAGTATGACCCTTTATACTCCAAGCGCTTTGCAGTTTTTCTTTCTGAGGTGAGCGAGAACAAGCTGAGGCAACTCAACCTGAACAACGAGTGGACACTGGAGAAGCTCCGGCAGCGCATCACCAAGAACTCCCAGGAGAAGCTGGAGCTGCATCTATTTATGCTCAGTGGCATCCCAGACACAGTGTTTGATCTGGTTGAGCTTGAAGTGCTTAAGCTGGAGCTGATACCAGATGTGACTATTCCTCCGATCATTGCACAACTTTCAAACTTGAGAGAGATGTGGCTGTATCACACACCAGCTAAAATTGAGGCCCCAGCGCTGGCGTTTTTGAGGGAGAACCTTAAGTCTCTCCACATAAAGTTCACAGATATCAAGGAGATCCCATTGTGGATTTATAGTCTTAAGAACCTCAGTGAGCTCCACCTAACCGGCAACCTCAGCGCCGATAACAATCGCTTTATCGTCATTGATGGCCTTCGTGAACTCAAGAGGCTCAAAGTGCTGCGTTTGAAGAGCAATCTGACAAAACTCCCCCAGGTGGTGACGGACGTTGGGGTACATCTTCAGAAGCTCTCCATCAACAACGAGGGAACCAAGCTAATGGTTCTCAACAGTCTCAAGAAAATGGTCAACCTCTCAGAGCTGGAGCTGGTTCGCTGTGATCTTGAACGCATCCCACACTCCATTTTTAGTTTGCACAACCTGCAGGAGATTGACCTTAAGGACAATAACCTGAAGACCATAGAGGAGATCATCAGCTTTCAGCACTTGCATCGACTTGTGTGCCTCAAGCTGTGGTATAACCAGATCGCATACATCCCCATACAGATTGGCACACTCACCAACCTGGAGAGGCTGTATCTCAACAGAAACAAGATTGAGAAAATCCCCAGTCAGCTGTTTTTCTGTCGTAAGCTTCGATTCCTGGACCTGAGTCACAACAACCTGACGAGCATCCCAGCAGATGTTGGCTTCCTCCAGAACTTGCAGTACTTTGCTGTAACTGCAAACAGAGTGAGTAACTAGCACTTTATATTTCATCATAATTTTAGCCAAAGTAATATTTTTGTTTGACTAAAACGAAATGTAAAAGTAGTTAATGAGACTCAAATGACTAAAATGTCAAGGTATTTTCATCGACTAAAGAGACTTTTAAAATTATGAAATGAAGGGACTAAAAACATGATCTTAAGTGAGAGTTTGAAAGTAGGGCTGGGTTTAAAAAATGGATTAATCGTTTTGAATCGATTTTCCTTTGAATAGCCTGATATCTATTCAAAAAAACGGAAACCGATCCTTTTACCGAGATATTTGACTGATGACCCTCTGCGAAATGTCATAGAGACTTACGTTTTTGCATGTGGAAGAGGAGGGTTCCAGAGGAGAGCCCGGCAGCCATGTCTTTCTAGGCCTCTGGGGGGCGGTGTAAAGTCGTGTTAAAAATTTGTGTCCTAAAGGCGTTGTTAGCGTTTTACAAAACTGCTACAAAACTCTGCATTTTACACAATCCCGCAGGGGTTCAAAATGTTACTAGGTAAAAACTTGTTTTGTTTTTTTGCCTCCATTTAGATAGAACTTGGAGGGCAAAAATATAAGATAAGATACATTATTGATCTCACAATGGAGAAATTCACTAACAACCAACAAAGGTATGGAGTTACATTTGTGCAAAAACGAGCAAATCTATGGGGTAACATTTGGTGCAAAAAAAAAAGTAGGAGAAGTGTTAAGAGGTGGTTGAGGTGTGGCCCTGCTCCTGAACCTGAACCTCAGCTAAATGACGTTACCCTTATTTGAAGGGAAATGTAAAGTCGACTAAATTTATTTGACTAAATCTTACCTAAAACTAAAGTACATTTTCATCAAAAGACTACAAATGACATAAATCAGTCACTTTACTCCTATTGATCAACCTCCATGTTCAATTCCAACAAATAAATATGGCTTTCATAAATATGGTTCAATAGACATTTCAAAACTTAACCTACGATTAAAAAAACAATGCAAAATTAGTTTCTATCTTATTTCTCAAAGAAGAACTCAAAATAAATTGGCTGGTATTGTCAGGATTAAAAAAGCATGCAGTTTCATTAATTTCCTTTATGTTCTGTCTTTGATCGCATTCATCGACTTCAAATGGTTTTTACAGGTTGTTATGCATTTTAACTTAAGTGATAATATGTTTTTTTTAAAAGATGCTAAATACTCTCAAACCTTTGCTCTTTACAGTGAAATATTTTTAAATAGCTTTTCTTTGAACTAGGGTTGGGCGATATGATGATAAAAATCGTGATTCAGTGGTTTTTATGTTTAGCGCCGCTGTGAGCTCAAATACTGACCCTTTCTCCACTCACTGCTTCTCCTGTCAGGATTAAACCAGAACTAAACCAGGAGAAAACCAGGTCTAAACCAGGTATAAAATCAGACAATATCACGGTCTGAATCTGGGTTAAACCAGGACTAATCCAAGAAGTAAACCAGGACTAAACCCAGTACTAAACCAGGTCTAAATCCAAGGACTCGATCAGAAATAAACCAAGAGAAAACTGTCTAAATCAGGTCTAAACCTGGACAATATCACAGACTGAACCAGGATTAAACTAGGATTAAACTAGGACTAAACCATGAGGGAAGCATGCCAAAACTCTGTAAGGACTGAAACATTGATTAAAACGGGTCTTAACCAAGACTAAACCACTACAACAGCAGGTCTTTCCCAAGACTAAACCACTATAACAGCAGGTCTAAATCCAAGAAGAAGCAGTTTTAGTGACCTTAAAAAGACTACATGAATTGTGAGAAAATTGAAATCGTGATTTAAACTAAAGAATATCGTGATAAGATGTTTGGGCCGTATTTCCCAGCCCTACTTTTACCATAATAATAATTTTTTTTTAAATCTGAAATTATTCCAAGAACTCCCTACAGAGCTCTGGGGTAAACACTGCTCTAGTTTACCACCATCGCGTGTAGAGTGAATGAATAATGCAAAGTTGTTGCTAATATGCAATTCTGTCTACTTTCTTTCAGATCGAGTCTTTGCCCCCAGAGTTATTCCAGTGCAAAAAGTTGCGTACTCTGAATCTGGGAAACAACTGCTTGCAGACACTTCCATCGCGTTTTGGGGAGCTGACCGGCCTCACCCAGCTGGAGCTCCGAGGCAATCGGCTCGAGTGCCTACCTGTGGAGCTGGGCGAGTGCCGTCTGCTGAAGCGGAGTAGCCTGGTCGTGGAGGAAGATCTTTTTAACACTTTGCCATCAGAAGTTAAGGAGCAGCTCTGGAGGGCTGATAAAGAGCAGGTCTGAGCTAAACATAAACAGTGGAATGCTTCGGTACTGCTGGAGGACTTAAAAGGAATCGACAAGCAAGTTGTTTTTCTTAAAAAGCAGGCATACACTCCCAGTGTATAGCCTCTGAAAAGTAGTGCAGATCCCTCGGGATCAAAATCTCTGATGTTACTGTAATCTCCTAATAATTTAAATTTTCATGGAAGAGAAATGGTAATGACGCCATTACCCAAACATGATCTTGAGAGAGAGATAATCTATTTGCTATTATCTAATCATGCACTACTTGAAATGGTATTTTAGCAATACTTAGCAATCATTGATTTCCATGAAACACCTGTTTACGCAAAAACTTTTTCTTGCCGCCTTCAAGGTGATGCAACAGAAAATGTATGCCTTAATCTAACAATTTCACTATATCACTGGAAAATAACCATGTGGAATATATGGGAGCAACACTCCAGAGCAAGTCTTCAGCAGATCCATGGGAACTGCCCACTCTTTTATGTCTCACACAACTACAGACGATGACTTTTGCATGGTAAATTATATACTTCAAGTGTTCACTTATGCATTGTCACCTTTTTTTAACCTTTTGGGTACAGAAACTTTGTGCCTAGTAATCATCAACAGACGTTTGAGGATGTGAATGAGATACTCCTGCTGCTTTCAGGTGGTGTCAGGTAGTTGGTATATGACACTGGCATTGGTGCAACTGTCCAAAGCAAATGTATTTTGATTTAATATAATTTGTATTACAACTTAAAGCTTCAGAGATCAACTACCAAAATATTCTTCCACAAAAGAGTGAGCCATAAACGGATGCAATTGGTGCATTCTCAGCGTCCGACCAAAAGCAAATGAATGCAGGTGTTACTAAGCTCCTTCCTCGGAGAAAACCTCCACACAATCTCCTGGACATGAACAAGAAAGCAGCATCATTTAACAAAGGCTGGGTCAGGCAGGGTACGTGCCTAATGTCTTTATTTGTTTGTATTCACTTTTTGTACCCAATGCCTTTATTCAGAGCTCCAAATGACCTTTCTCCAGTGTGTGTGGAAGTTTTTACTTTACTATAGTATGTCTTGTAATGAGGTATGTATGAAAGCAAGCTTGCACAGTACAAATGAAATATTTATTCAAATGTTTGTTTTGAACCAATATTCTTTCTTACTATTTGATTGAAGTGCTTTAAGAATGGTACTGTCTAAAAAGCCACTATCATATTATTACTATTATTATTATTATTATTATTATTGATAATGCAGACACGTACCGCATGCTTTGTCTGCGCTTTTGTTCTCACCGGGCTTGAATGGTGTAATTAACCATGACAAGCATGAGTCGACTGGTTAATAAAGCCTACATAAAGGCTTATTAACGGCACTGTCAACACTTTGCTTGTGTATCGCCAAAATGTAACCGACGATTGTGTTATTGCCAGTTTTCATTTTTTGTTATTTTATATACATTTCAAAGAGAGGTTTAATTTCACATCTTTGTAAGTTTCAAAGATGTGAATTTATTTTTATAAATGTCTCTAAAGGTTAAGTGCAACTGCTGATACAAAACAGAAAATAACTAAAATGTGCTAAACTAATGCTACTTTTGAGATTGTTACTGTTGGTCTAAATCAGTCCGAGGCGAGAAGTACTCGAGTTACATGTACTTGTACTCGTGGCTGTACTTGGACTAGTTTTTTTTAATTTTTTTTTAATTACTTTCTATTTTGAAGTATCGGTACTCTTTGAGCAAGTCTTATTTCCTCATTGAGTAATTCTGACTGATGGAAGTGAATCAAAGTTAAATTTAAACTTTAATATTCTTGTATCTTATCGTACCAATTAATTGTTTGAAGTGATTTCAGGGAGTATTTGGTGGATTTTTACATGTTTATGTTTCAACACTAAAACATTTACACTTTTACACAGTTACTCAGTACTCAATATTTCAAGTACATTTAAGTTTACTTGAATAATTATTGTGTGACTACTTTTACTTTGTAAATGATTTGGCTACTCTACCACCCTCTGGAATCAGAATCTTGTTCTATTTAAGTTTTCTATTTTTGTTGTCAACTTCAACAGTTAATAACTGAGCGGATTATACAACGAAAGAGCTTACTTTACAATGTCCATTAATTATGTAATTAAAAATTACAGGGATTCTCTAAAGATTTTTAGAAAGCATGTTTATCATTTGTGCTTATTTCTGACCAAAGACAAAACTGCTCTTCATATTCATCTTCCTTTGTGTCACTGGCCTAATGTGCCTCCATAATTTTGGGTTTGATCTGTATTATAGATGGAAATGCCTAAATGTTGCCACAATGTACACTGACTCGTAAACTTTTGCTAATACTGAAGGACTACTTTGTACACTTACAATGACAAGAAGCCAATAAAGACTTGAAAAATCAATCTTGCAACTGTTTGCAGACATTTTGTGTCAGTTAGACATCTAGTGGTCAGGATGCGCTACTACATGTGCAAAAAGTCCCAAATCCGATTAGTCTACAGTCCTCTGCTTTTGTTTACATTAGGTTCGCGAAATCACATGATCGGAAACGACTTCCGCTGACCCATCCGAGGATCCAGCCTTCTTTTGAAGTTTAACTTTGTCCAGTAGCCTAACATACTTTGCCATTTTGTGCGCAGAAGAGAAGGCTCTCGCAAAGATGGATTTTATGACCGATCGAGATGTGCAAAGGGTTAGTAGCAATCGAAATTAAACATGTATAAGTTTCCCATAAATAAACAGTCGACATGATATAAAGATGCATTTGTTCGCTCTCAAGTGTATCTTGTTGTGTATTTGCTCTATACTGATACTGACGAGATCGAGTCAGACATTCTTGTATTACATAACAGCAGGCTGCAGACCATGAAACTGTCTGTTTATTTATATTTGTGTATTATAATTCCACGTGTTTTAGTACATGGAGGACGGCTTTGTGGTCTTGGACGGGCTGCTAACCCCGCAAGAGTGTGATGAACTCAGGCAGAGAATGAGCGACATCGTGGAGCAGATGGACGTACCAGAGCACTGCCGCACTACATTCTCCACTTATCACGACGAGCAACTTAAAACACAGGTATCAGCCTCATTTATGCGTTTTAAGTATACTAAAGTTTTAAAGTGTATCATTTACGTTGACTGTTTCTTTTGCACGCTGAATTATGTAAGATGCAGGTAAGCTCGTACTTTGACCTTTGTTGCAAGTGTGTACCTCGACCTATCCTGATTTTTTATTGATGAAAACTATGGCAACGTTGTCAGGCTGTGGCCTATTCTAGACCAGTGTTGGGCAAGTTACAATTGTAATATATTCTATATTACTAGTTAGTACAGCTTTAAAATGTTTATGTTTTACATATTACAGTTTCAAAAGTACAACTGAGTTACACTACTTTGAGTTACTTTTGAGAAAGTTTTGGCAAAATATAAACTGAAAATAGTGAGAATAATGCCACTGAGCAAAAGGGCAGATGCTGATCTTTTCCTCAGCTGTCCCCGATGTTTTGATTTGTTTTGAGCTACTCAAGTCTCTTTCTCCAACTGTATCCAACATGATTTGGTGCTGAATCTTAATTGGTGGGGATTAGCACTTGTAACTTGAGTTACTTGTTAATTGTAATGACTTATATTTTACCGTATTTTGTTTAAGTAATATATTATATTCCTCAGTTACTGAAAGAACAAATATATTTCTGTAACTATACTTTTGTAATGAGTTGCCCCCAACACTGTTCTAGACCTCCTTTCACTCTATAGAGATGATACATTTTACTCTTTTAACACACAGGGAAATGCGGATTATTTCATCACCAGTGGAGATCAGATTAGATTTTTCTTTGAAAAGGGAGTTTTTGATGATAAGGGTAGGTCTAAACAAACAATAAATTGTTCATTTTATCAATTAATTAAAATAATATTAAATTATGATCTTTTCTTGCAGGAGAGTTTATTGTTCCAAAACAGAAGTCAGTCAATAAAGTGGGACATGGTGAGCATCACAAATATTGGTTTCAGTTCAAGTTAAATGTATAGACAGTAATTTATTTCCAATATGTTTAAGCCCTTCATGCCTATGAGCCTTTGTTTCAAAAAGTTACACATTCACTAAAGATGCAGGTAAGTAAGTAAGTAACTAACTATAGATGCAAAAGAAAGAATCAAAAACAAACCTCTCTTGAATATTTTTGTCCAGAGTATAGCAAAAAAATTGGGACTGGCGAGACCCACTATTCTGCAAAGCATGTACATCTTTAAGGTAAGTCGACAATCCATGCAACACATGTTCTGTTAAATGAACTGTTTGGTCACTACTGTCTCCATTATGCAGCAACCAGGGATTGGAGGAGAAGGTAGGAAAACCAAAACTCTCTATCAGAATGTTGTATAGTGCATTATTGTGTGTACATTTTTGTTTTGTAGTAACACCTCATCAAGACGCCACATTTTTGTACACTGAACCTCTGGGCAGGGTAATGGGCGTGTGGATAGCTTTGGAAGATGCCACCCTCAATAATGGCTGCCTCTGGTTTATCCCGGGATCACAAAAAAGTAAGCACATTAATGAAAGTGCATTGTCATTATCTTACTTCGAAAGCGAAGGTAAAAATGGTTTATGGATGCAGATGGGATAACCCGGCGTATGGTGCGTACCCCAAAGGGCACCTATCCTCTGACAAACTTCATTGGTCGGGAACAGATGTATGAAGAGGATACATTTGTCCCTGCACCAGTGAAAAAGGGTAAGCCACAGATCTGATGAACTTACAGAATGGCATTTCTGTTGTTTTAAAGGGGTACTATGTGACTTTTTATGTGGAAAAAATCTTGATATTAGTAGTGCATATTTGACCTCTTAGTGGTGGAAAGTAAGTAAGTAAAAAGTACAAATTTTAGGTACTTTTACTTTACTTAAGTACATTTTTATGATGAATACTTTTTACTTCACTACATTTAAGAGCCTGTATCTGTACTTACTCCACTACATTTTTAAAATTGGGTTAAAAGTATTTTATTGTCAAAGTGACCTCTCTATGATGAACTGGTTTAGTCCCAGTTTAGACTTGGTTTAGTGGGTTACTCCTTTAGACCTGTTTAGATCTGGTTTAGTCATGATTTAGTCCTGGTTTGGTCCTGGTTAAAACCTTGTTTAGACCTTGTTTAGACCTGAGTTAGTGGTTTACTCATTTAGATCTGGTTTAGTCCTGATTTACACCTGGTTTAGTCCTGGTTTGATTCAAAGGATTAAATAAATCCTGCACATGCAGCTCTTAAAAAATACTTTCACTTATTACTTATGAATTTTGTGTAGGTTCTCAGTCGTACAGGAGTTGTCCACCGTAGGCAAAAAATCTTCAGTCTTCCTCTGTAGTTGAAGTGTAGGACGTTTCGATCTTAGTCCAAAGATCGTCATCAGCTAAATAACGAGTTGAGCATGCTAGTGGGTCTCTTAAGAGTAAACCAGAAGGAGGAGTTAACCTCTAAGTCCCTCCCCTCTTGGTGCTAAAAGTAGGAGAACATCTAGCCTATTCATACTTAATATGGCGAGACAATAGAGCGGTACCCACACAGCCACTGGGTCACTAAAAGGTCAAATATGCACAAATATCTGGATTTTATTTTTCACTTAAGTTATAGTGCCCCTTTTAAGCACTTTAGAGGAAACACAATGCAAAAAGCAGCCTTCCTCATTGAGCGCCATGTAAAACAGGTGGTGTAGTTCTTATCCATGGGGAAGTAGTGCACCGTAGTGATGAAAACAAATCAGAAAGTTCTCGTCACGTCTACACCTTTCATATGATGGAGTCACAAGACACACAGTGGAGCCTGGATAATTGGTAAGTTTTTTTATTATAAACAAGAAGTAATAAGTAACATCTTAACTTATACTTATAACTTAACAGATTTAACTTTTATTTCAGGTTGCAACCCACTGAGGAACTCCCTTTCCCGCCCCTTTATACAAAATGAAATTTGAAATTGTGTTTTAAAAAGGAGAAATTATGAAAAAACAACTTTAATTTCAAATGTGTCAGTTTCATCAAGCGCCGGCACATCTGGCCAGTAGATATCAGTTTGATGGTTTCCTTTATACAGCAGATGTTTCAAGTTTGTACATGGTAAGAATAAATAAATATAGCATGTATTGTAAATAAGATATTGCTTTTAGACAATACTGAAAACGGTGCTATTGTGGAAGGATGAGGGTTTCATAAAAAGGATGAACATACGGCTCAGCAATATGACGGGGTCATGCAAGTCATAATGTTATGGTAAAAATAAAAAATAAAACTATTCAGACAGTGATTGTTGAAATTCTAAACTATTTCAATTTTCATAAAGGCTTTGAAATGGATAAATCAAAAAGTGTGGGAAGCATTCACATTTCAAACAACGTACAGGTTTTGTCATGCATACCATAACGAAATATAAAGAGGCCCTTCATAAAGTTAGTGCATGGGCTTGTAGACATACAGTACTACAATATGTCCTCGTACTACTATTTTGAATGGTAAAAATATTAAGGCAAACCATTTTTATGTAATCTTTCACACTTTGATAAGATAGGCAAACATTTTACATGTTAAGAATTTTAATTTGTTCTTCAAGGGCAATACAAAACACTTATTCTGTATTGAAGTAAAGGTAAGACAATGTTGTTCTCATAATGTTGATCACGGTGTGCCATTTGCCAAGATTGTAGCATTCATTACTTTAAATGTTAGCTTTTAGATTTTCCTTCTTGCAAAAGTAAATTGATGAATGACGACTTGTTTGTTAAAGCAACAGTAGGATGAAGAGGTAGAGTGGCAGAAGGAGGTTGTCTATTTGTGAGGTGTATGCTTCAAGCATTGCCACCAGAGTGATCGAACCAACAATCCATGAGTAGGTGGAGTTCAGATTGATATTTCCATCAAAGATGAGGAACAGTGCCACAGCAATGATTTGTGCAAATACAGACGTTGCCGTTCCCTCCATAGTTTTCTTTGTGCCTGGCCATCGGATCTCGCCCATAGTGCTGCCAAACACAGACGCTACAGTGTCTCCGACCCCAACAGCCAGCACACCGGCATAAGGTACCAGGCCCCCTGCACCAGGGAGTATACCTTTAGGAGCACAGGGCCCGGGGAACAGCCACACAGGCAATGACATTCCCATGAGTAGATAGAGGTGTGTGAGGATAAGGGGTCCAGAGTCTCTGTCATCCAGAAATAATGTCAACAACTGCCGTAAAATCTGACCTAGTGGTCGTATACGGAAATAACGTACATATTCCAGGAACAAAAACAATGCAAGGCAACCCACAGAGGCAACATGGAGCAATTGTCGGTCATAGATCAGCCCAGGAACGTATGTGGCCACTACAATCAGATGAAAGTATTTTCTGACTACTGTTGATGCTTGATGCTTTTTGGATCCCGACAGACGCTGATAGTTTTGATGTAGGACAACACAGGTGGCCACAGCAGCTAACAGGATCCAATACCCCAGAAGACACAGTCTCTTGTCGTTTAATGTGAGAAAGTCTAACAGCCACATGATAGGGTGACGTCCAATGAACAATGCTAGCCATGGCAGGAGGATTCCAAGCCCCAGAACTGCAGTCATTATGTGAAAAAATAGTGATGAAACCCATGTTTCTGACTCCATAAAGCAGAAAAGCAAAGCAAAAATCATCCCCAGTAATAAAGAGCCCAAGACGACCACTGGAAGCAAATAATTGACAGGATCGCCTTTTACCTCCGCCAGATTCAGGGAGCGTTTAATGAGCTGGTTTACAATGAAGCTGATTCCTCCTACGATGAGAAGAGCTTCTCCGGGTGTGAAGCAGCGAGGCAGTAGATAAAGCACAATTAAGCTGAGATATACAAATATTAGTAGCACTTCTAAAACTTCAATAACCTCAGAGACTGTGAGTGTCTGTTTTGTTGTATAGAGAATAGCACTGGCAGACATGCCTGCTATAATGCAGGTATTTGTGGGCAGAGGTCTTGTGATGCCCAGAGCAATCAGAGAAAGAAATAGGGCCAGCATCATGCCAGTTATTGTGATGACCATGGAGAAGCGTTCAAAGTACACATTTCCTGAAGCAGAACACTTTTCTCTTAAAGCTAGTCCTAGTAAAGGCATTACCATGGAGGCAGGGACGATGCCACTGTTTGCTGAAGGGCGAAACTGGAATACAGCCCCACCTGATTTGAGCAGACGGTCCCATTTGTGTTGTACATAGAAAGCTTGGATGACGAGGGCAATACTGCACCAGGAGTGCTGGTTCCAAACCGCCAAGTGAACGCACAACACCACAGCTAGCACCACAGTCGACTCCACTATTGCTGGGTTGATCTCCATAGTTGTCAGGAGAGTGTCAACAGAACAGAAGATGGATCTGAACAGATGGTGAGAAGCAATTCACTTGTGTCACTTCCTCTGTGTAGTATTCATCGTTTAACAGCCTGCACTTTTGTTTTGAGCACCTGAAACATACAAGTAAAAAGAAATTGTTTAGACAAATGAAAAACATTTGGTTGTTGTATGTTAATGTGTTTTACTTCAAGATATATCATTGAAGATATAATTTTCTATACATTAGAGCAGGGGTGTCTAAAGTGGGGCCTGTGGGCCAAATTCGGCCCTTCAAAGAGTTTCGTTTGGTCCTTGAGATGGTGCTTAGGAGTAAGGAGTATCTACTTTGATTCATTTGTGACTGAATAGACTGTTAATGATTACAAAGGACATTGCAACATTGTGTCCTACTCAATGGCACAGTAATTAAAGGACATTTAATTATAGATCTGTTTGAATTTGGTCTTTCTATACAAAACAGTATTGCTAATTCTGGCCCTTCATGGGGAAAAAAAACTTTCGCAACCCCTGCATTAGAGTGAGGGGGGCTACAAAGCACAGCTGCAACCTTTCATTGCTATGGGGTTGATTCAAGTGATTTTAAGACCAATTTAGCATAAGACTGGGTAAAAACCTTAAAAGGTGTGGATATGGAATAAGTACATACTGGTTCCTCAGTAGCAATGTTGCCTCATCGTGGTATAATACAAAGCTTATTTAACAATGCATATGCTGCTAACCCAATGGGACAGCGTCAAGCTAACAACACAGCTGACAATCGAGTGAGCCCATTTCTACCGAGAGAAAAATTACTGAGGGAATAGCATAGATAACTCACCAACTCATACATACCGCGTACAAGTTGTTCTGTTTCAGACTCAAGTTTGTCCTACGGCGCTCTGTGTACACAGATTACAATTTATTATCGACTCGCTTTCTCACACCCAGGAGGTGGCCATATTTGAGACTGACAGTGATCACGTGGTAGCGTCTTTAACGCTCTTCTTTCTCGTCAGGATTCACTACAAAACACCAAACACTAAAAGAGTAAATAAGATTTATTTTTTAACCAGTCTTATTTTTCCACATTCCATGTTATTTGTGGAATGTGGAAAAAACAAAAAGACACAATCATGAAACCCAAAGTTGCTATAGTTGTGTGAAAGTGCTTGTATAATATAGTTGTGATAGCCTTTAATAAGCAGATATTTCATTGTGGTTTATTTATCTATTGGAATTTACGGTGTATCAAATACATAAGTCCTAAAATGTACACACGAGGGTAGTGGTGAGACAAAATCGCGCGTGACTGAGTAGAGAAGAAGAAAATACAGTGACGACAATTCCTAACAGCCAATCAGCAGCCAGGGGAGAAAATGGCGGACTCAGGAATGAGCGTCAGGTTGGCAACTTACTATAACTAACTAACTATTTGTCCAGTTAGTTCACTAAAAACTCTTCAACTAGTTGGCGTATTTGTCTAGTTGATTATATAATTTATTCCGTTTGCACTAGGTAAATTGTCAAATGAGATTGGTATTACAGCCCTAAAAGCTAATTTAGCTTAGCACTGACTTTACATTGGCATGGTTTTCAGTTAGCGGTGTGCCGCATGAAAACAACGAGCGTGTTGCTCGTGTACCAGCGCTGACCGCACACAGCCAAAAATACTCTCAAATGTAAATTTATTTGGATTATTCAAACAAGTCAGTAATAGGTTACGTTCACGTAACATCACAACAATCAAGAGCCTAGCTAGTTAGTTAAGTGTCCACGACGCTGTCGGACGGTTCCCGGCTATATTACCCTGTGTTTGATCTGGACAAAACAGATAAACACAGGGTCTAGCGTTAATGTTGGGGCCATAAGAAAACGGTTACGTTTAGGAACAGGGATATGATTAATGTTAAGATTAGGAACATATTTTGGGTTGGGTTTATTTAGCATGACATGTTTAAAATCTGAATGGGTTCTTTGTTTTTATTTTAAAGCACACTTTTAAAAATACTTAAAGAACTACCTCTGCTTGCTCACCAAATATATATATATATTTTTTCATGTTTAACCCTTTATATGCCAGAATACACACAAAAGTCCACTGTTCTATTGTATGGGAATCGTAAATTGTATGGGAATCGTAAAATGTACAACTTAAATACATTTGGTGATGGGTCAAAGATGGGTGGTTTTGTTTTTTCCTGTAGTGGCAGTATTTTTTTTTTTTTAATTGCACTCAGTCTGCACCCTCAGACCCAAAAAGGTTTTTATGACCATAAAATCACTAGACTTTCATACTATTTTCTACTTAAAAATTAAAAAAAAAACTACTTCCCCTTGTCGCAGGCATACCAACTATTAGTTGTATTTGTATGATTCTTTGTACCCTTTATTGGCCATTATGCAGACAAATCTATTTCTGTACAAAAAAAAACTTCCATGAGTGCATTCCAAATTGAGTGAACGTTCTGTTTTTATTAGCCCTAGAGGTTGGTCAAAGAATTGCACTATTGAAAATCGATGCAAATGTCTCATAGATTAACTTTTTCATCTACCGGTAGTGTATTTTCTCAATGGCATGTTGTCACTTTTGATTGTTGTTGGATAAGCATGCATCAATTAAAGGATTGCGTGGAGGGTTAGGGGTGTGTGAATGGTGCATGGGGGGTTAGTCCTGGATGGAGATGTGATGTGTGGCAACAAAAGTCATTTCTCACTGAGCAAACTGAGGAGTGATGATCGACGTTCAACTACAACATAAGAGTTTGTAAACCATGTCATGTGGTGGTGTGTTTGGATTTTCTGGATTTCATTGGCACTAAATAAGAGCAGTAATACAATGAGGAGACGCTAAGACATTATAGAGATATAAGAATGTTCTCTAAACTGGTGCCTTTTGATGAACCTCTCCCAGATTCACTGTTCCATCCAAAGCTTTCTGTCTGCAGAATTTTACCATCTCTGAATGATCTCCCCGTTGTGCTCTACTTCTCTCATGTGTCAGCAGTGACCTGTGGAAGAACCTGGAGGGAAATGAAATGTCACACTATTTTATTTACAAACTATTTTATTGTCAAGTGTCATCAGTCCTTAAATGATGCCACACATCATGGCCTGACCATGTTCAAATCCCACCCAAAATAGTATAACACTGGACTTTTGTGTGTATTCTGGCAAATAAAGGGTTCAGATAGAATAAAATGTATGTAGTAATTATGTCAAGCAGAGGTAGTAGAGGTGAGTTTTTTTGGAGAATTTGAGGAACATCCCATAAACAGAAAAAATGTCATGAAAATGTACACAAAAAGTCCAGATTGTCTTCAGAGGGTTAATAATCCCACACACACTCACTCTCTCTTTCTCTTGTTTATGAAATGACAGAAATAAGTTACAATGTTATTGTTATAATTAATAAATTGTATTTAAATGAAATTGTCATGTTTGTTTCTTGTCAGGAGCTGTCGAGAGTTATGGACTATACTACTAGGAAGATCGGCATTGCGAGAACCGGTGTGTATTCTCTGTTTATGAAACCTATCGTTTCTTATGTTTCGTTTAACTAAGCTCCTTCTGTCCTCAAGGCTCAAATAGAAGAGGAACTTGATAAACATTGGAACAGGCTGCATCAAGGTCTGAGTTACTACAAATCGCCAAGGTAAAGTCACTCACAAAAGGCCCGACACTCATGCAGGGAACTGACGACATTTGTGTCCCACACTTAGCCCTGCATCTGCTCAGAAGTTAAAAGAAAACAAAGACGTTGCTCAAGCGTTAAAAGATTTTGGCCTCAGGGTCAGCAAGCTTTTGGTGAGAGTAAAATTCTTCCTCTATTGTTTTTAAGTTGAAATCACAGCAGAATACAACTATGGACAATTGGCCCTTTTTTCTTTCCTTTACAGGGTCTCGATGAGCAACAAAGTGTTCAGCTTTTACAGTGCTACCTGCAAGAGGACTATCGGGGGACACGGGATTCATTAAAGGTAGGAGGGATGTCCGGTTTTACTTCGATTCACTCCGATTTTCGATTCAGTTAAGGATATCACACGGCACAAATTTTACTTGGACATTCTCAGAAGAGCTAATGCACTTTTTAAATTCTTATTCCACTAATATGCTTCTACAAACATAAAAGGCTATAATCCTGACCCTCTATGTGCCATCTGTGTTTATTCTCCATATCTTTGCATCTTTTAGAAAACAAAATCTTTTTTTTGTACCAAATGTTTAACCTGACAGAAGCCAGATTGATATGTGTAGCTCTAAATTGAGTTGTACACGTTATCAATCTGGAAAGCCTCCTGTGCAAACTGTCCGTGAAAAGGAGGGACAATCAGTACAATACTTTGAGCTGATTGGGCCCCAGTTAGTACACGCCTTCCTAAATGCAGTTTCAGCCAATCATAACAGCAAGTCATGTGACGTATCAACCGCAGCAGGAAATCTAGTCGGGAATGAAGGGAAAAACATCTTTTCCATTGACAAATGACTGTCGTCATACCTACATATCCCGACCCAAGCTACACAGCAGCATGTCATTGGTCCAAACCCCTGGTTGTGATGAGACGCACCGATTAGCTGCCGCCTTTCATGATGGATTTGTTGTGAGACTAAAAATTCAGATCTCGCAACAATTCATCTTGCAGCACAAGGTTACCAGATGTTACCCCATAGATTTTCTCATTTTAGCACAAATATAACTCCAGATTTTTGCCCTCCATGTTCTATATAAACAGGCAAAAAACAAAACAAGTTTTTACCTAGCACCGTTTTTGGGTGATTGTGTAAAGTGCAGAGTCAGCAGTTTGGTAAAATGCTAATTTAGCCTTTTGGACATGAATTTTCAACGCAACTTCACACCGCGTCCCAGAGGCCTCATTTTAAAGCCTCTGACATTTTGTCGCAGAGATATTTGCTAAAGTCGTCGGTGACACGCAGGTTCTGTTTTTTTTAAGCGATATCAAAGTGATTAATACATTTTTTTTTTTTTTAACCCAGCCCTAATTGAAAGCAAAAAAGCTGGGTCGGTGCATCTCTAGTAATTTCTAGTGTTTTTGCGTAAAATCGCTATTTTTTTCTCACAGTAATCGTGACAAAAATTTAGAATCGTGACATTCCTAACTTCAACATGTTTGTTTTAGATTTAATTTGATGTAATATTTCTTGCTTTGTTAGTTCAGACATGTTTTAATAAATGTTGCTGGCCTAAAAGGAGTGTTACAAATGTCTTCTAACAGGTTATACTGAAAGATGAGAGGCAAAGTCAGGCCCTGTTGCTGAAGGTAATGAGGACCATGTTTGCCCGTGTGTGGGGTTTGATTCACAGTTTGACTTTATTGCATATTTCTCCAGATAACAGACTATTACTATGAGGAGCGCATGTGTCTGCTTAGATGCATCCTTCTCTTGTTGACGTACTTCCAAGATGAGCGACATCCCTATAGGGTGAGCGGCATATACTCATTATTTACAACTCAAGAGACATTTACCTTCATCTCATACTGTATTGTCCAAGAACAAGCTATGCGTTTCCTGATGGCCGTGTCTGCGCAGGTGGAGTATTGCAACTGCGTAACTAAACTTGAAAAGGACCTGGTGAACAATTATCAGGCCCAGTTTAAAGATCTTTTTAATGCAGAAGCACCAACATGGGAAACACACGGTCCCCTAATGGTAAGACTTATTTTTCATTGCAGAATCATAAAAACTATATACTGTATAACTTTTAATGTGTTTATTGATCTATTCTCCAGACCGAGCGTCAAGTATCACGCTGGTTCTTCCAGTGCTTGAGAGAGCAGTCACTGCTGCTTGAGATACTGTTTCTGTACCATGCCTACTTCGAGATGAGTCCGTCAGATCTGTTGAGCTTCACAAAAATGTTTAAGGAGCAAGGCTTTGGTTTACGCCAGACAAATAGGCACCTGGTCGACAAGAGTATGGATGCACTGGTGGATCGTATTGGGTAATGATCACTATGACATTTATAATAAGTGAAATGTTTCACTTTTATTTACTTTGATGGGTTTGTATTGTAGCTACCTAAGTTCTCTTATCCTGGTTGAGGGAATGGACATAGACTTCCTTCACAAAAGTGCTCTGGAAGATCGGACTGAGCAACATCAGTTTTCAAGTGCCACTGAAGTAGTTAAGGTTGTTATATTTTTTAATTGTAACATTGATATAGATGTTAAAAGAAAGTTTTGAATGATTATTGATTTGTTATTTCAGGCAATGGATCATATACTTCTTACATTTGGAGACATTCATCATCATGGCCCTGTCCTGCTGGCATGGGTCCTGTTGAGACATACCTTGAGGCCTGAGGAGAACAGTCCTGTGGTCAGAAAAATTGGCAATACTGCTCTGCAGCTTGGAGTTTTTGAATACCTTTCCACTATGTTGAAAAGTCTTGGGGCTTCTGGAAGCAATGTAGGAAAATATGTACTTTAGTTAAATATAATTATTATTTATTGACAAAGTCAAGTCAATAATGACAAAAACCCAGTAAGAAATTGTACTGTATATTTTTCTTTTTCAGTGTACAGCAAGCACTGTTAAAATGTGCATCTATGGCCTCCTGTCCTTTGTGGTTACTTCCTTCGAAGAGGATAGTCTGCAGGTACTAGTTGTATATAGATAATAATTATTATATAGATAATAATAATAATAATAACATATATTTAGAAATGTAACTAAATTCATCTTATTCACTCTTAATTAACAGACGGAGAGAGGGACGACGCAGGGTTCTCATCTGCTTAATGCGGCCTGTGAGGTCCTTTCTGCTCCCAGTCTAGCAGAGATCTTTTGGGAAATGGTGAGGGAGTGTGAGCACAGAAGTTAAAGTGGTCTCCTGCTCATTAGATTTGCTTCAAATCTGGACTATTTAAAAAAAAAAAACGATCTTAATAGCGTTCGGGATTGTGATGTCATATCACAAAGCATTATGGTTTAAAAACAGGTTTTAAAAGGTAAAATACTGGAGTCATTGTTCACATAAAAGCATTTGGACATCACAGCCACCTCACCTGGCAGGGATTATCCAGCTCCTTGTAGGTGGGTGGCAAGCTTTGAAGCAACTCGCTTGCCTTCTGGGGACAGAGCCATCGTTTGGATCTTTGGAACTTCCTTGGTCTTCACTGGTCTTTACGTGGGCACCCCCGTTCACTGGTGTTCCTCTTTGTGCCACCACCTCCCTGGCCTCAGGAAAATGATGAACTAGAGACCGTTGGACATACAATTGGTCCTTTTGTCTCCAATCCCTCGGCCAGATGGGCCAATACCTGGTCATGTTGCCATCGGTACCTCCCACCTGCCAGACTTGACTGTTATGACAGGATGAGTTCAAGGCCAGAAGATTAT
>OMNZ01048910.1:0-15249 GCA_900303255.1 Lesueurigobius sanzi | reverse complement strand
CAGTTAGATTGTTTGAGGTGGAGGATTTCTCTCCACCTCCTTCACCAGAGAATACAGGAAAGTGAGGAAGGTGCTGTGGAAGAGGCCAGTGGGCTAGATTTAGCCATAGCTGCCGCTAACTTTCTAAGGTAGTGTTGAGGTTATGCAGCTAAATGTTAGTTAATATAGACATGCTATACCTCTTTTAAAAGCTCTTCATGAGCCAGTTTCAGTCGCTGTTTTGCAGATGTGTTAATTCTCTAAGCATAAAGCGTTTAGAATCGCCATTAGCAGCTGGTTAGCAACATTAGCCTGTTGTTGTTGTAGTGTTAGCGGCAGGGCCATGGACAGGGCCCACAGCGGCAGGGCTGCTGACGTCACATCAGTTTTGGAACGTCACATCAGCTGTTTTCACACAGCACAAAGGCTAGATTTCAGCAAATGTGCACTAAAATGTCAAAGTATTAAAGCAGACATGTAGCAACAATATTAGACACCGATTTATATAGTTAATCAGCAAAAAAAAGTTGATTTGGGGGTTAGTTGCTCTTTAAAGTTGTTCCCCCAAAAGGATTGGATGTTGTGCTCTGCTTTCTGGAGTCTTACATCACCACTAGGGGGCAGTATCGCAGCAATGTCATTCCCTCACAATGAACCACGTTTTATTTTTTTGCTTGTTGAGTCTTGTTAGCAGTGGTGGGCGAAGTACTTCATGCCATTACTTGAATAAAGGTACAGATACTACTTGTCAAATATTACACCAATGAAAGCGAAAGTTGCCCAGTGAAAAATGTGCTTAGGTAAGATAAGATAAGCCTTTACTGTCTCCAGGAGAAGGTCTTCTTGGACACCAAGGGCATCAATACAGCACATCAGTACCAGAGCTTACATTTCTTACATCAGCATTAAACAAAGCAAGAGCTGCACATCACAAGGAGAAAAGGAGAGGTTATTGCACAGTTACATCGATTACAACACAAGGAAGGAAGATCACATTAAACCTCAGCCCTGGACTTAGTAAGGTGCAGTTTCTATTGCACATTCCCTATTTGGCCTGAATAAAGGGTAGTCAATATTGCACTTTTCCCACAAGTGCAATCACATAACCTTACTTTGTTGATACCACTTTGGTTATATTCATCATTGAGATTGATGGAGGAATGAAGGAGTTCTTGTATCTACTGAAGTACTGAAGTATTTGCTTATGAATACAACACTTCTGTCTAGTTTTTTCCTCTTTAGTTCACTCTGGTTTAACTCGTGCAGATAGAAATGACCAAAGAATAGAAAAACAACTATATACATAACTTATACATCAGCACAGCGCCACCTTCTGTTCCGGAGTGGACATGATAATGATATTAAATCAGAGAAAAAACCACAACACCACCAACTTTTCTGCGTACCATAAGTAGCGAGTAACAAGATCTTTTTTTACAAACGTAGTGGAGTAGAAAGTAATAAGTTGCCAACAAAAATACTACTCAAGTACAGTACAGATCCTCAAAAGCTCTACTTAAGTACAGCACTGGAGTAAATTTACTTTGTTACTGCCCACCACTGCTTGCTAGCAATGAATAGTTAACATGGTCTAACGAGAGGACATACCTGGACCTTTATATTATGCATATGCGGAGCTTGCACTCCTGTCGCTCCATAAGGTCATGTGATCGATCCATTCCCCGGTCTCCACAGCGTCCCACCACCCACCGCCCCGCCATGTTCATGATTATAAATTGGCCGTATAGCGAATGTGTGTATGCAATTTTGTCCAGCCTGATCTAACACTTAAATGTGTCGCAATATATTTGACTTTAATTTACAGATTTCTCAATTTCAATGATATTATTGAGGGAAAAAAACATCTTGAGACAATATATGCAATATTTTTCACAACCAAATATTAATAATGGATTGAGCAGTGAGGAGCCTGAGCAGTGAGGAGGGGGGGCTACTACCTTCCTGGTTTTACAGTTAAAGCAGCGTGTTCAGTAGACCTACCTGTGCGTCCAGCCTCATGTCATAATAAAATCCCGTTCATTGCTCCGTGTGTCTTTATTGAAGCGTGTGATCGAAGGGCTCTGTGCCACCGCATTTCTGCGTTCCCGCTTTCTTCAGCGAGTGTCTGGCTCCACCTTCAACCTGCGCTAATCGTTCATGACGCTCGTATCGCAACGCTCAATGCGCGCAAACTTAGTAACTTTAGTACAAAAACACTGACAGTAGGGCTGGGTGATTTGGGCTTTTTTTAATTCAAGTTTCAATTTGATTTTTTTTTAAAGCACTTAAAATGACTACAGACATACTGCACTTTTGACCTGTCTGAGAGTCCTGCACTTTTTTATTTATTCAGATGTGATTTTCTGCATTCAGATGCATTTTAGAAAAAAAAATATTTTCAGCTAGTCCAACATTTTTGCTTTTAGGATTTATTTTTTAGGGGGAATAATGATTTTCTTTGTGGCGTCCCCTTCAAATTGGGCCCTCTCAGCAATTGCCCAGTTAGTCCCCTTCATAATTACACGGGCCTACTACAGAAATCTGACAGGATCAGGCAGATATGGTATGGCCATAAGACAGTGTCAGTGCCCTCTTCTGGACAGATGTGGAATTCCTTCCTTAAAAAAAAATCTTGGCTGCCCCCTAGTGGCTGGATTGAGCATTTTAATTATTTCTTTAAAATGTCATAACTCCTGACAGGAATAGGCTACAGACTTACTTTTTGTTTTGTTTGTTTCCCTTAATTCTTAATTAAAATTAAAATTCGCAAAATAAAAATCGATTTTAGCTACAAATTCAATAAATCGGATCTTTTGCCCAGCCCTAATTGACAGAATGGAGGATATTTCGATAGCAGTATAGTATCAAAATATGTTAGGGTATTGAAAAAAGAAAGGAAATATATTTTCCTTTAGAGAAAGTTTTGATGCCTGGGGCGTCCTAACAGCATTAAAGAAAGTTACTTGGGTTGAGTCTTTTATAAAGTAAATGACCAATATTTTTCTGCTTTATGGTTAGGTCAGTAGTTCCCAACCTTTTTGTCTTGCGTATCCCTTGGGCCTTTTATTTACACTCCAAGTACCCCCTTCCTCCATGGTTTTGATGATTAGTTAGGAAGTGAATGACTAAAACTCCTATTTATCAGTAAAAAGGCTACTAACTATTCTCAAACTCTCACTCTTTACAGTTAAATGTTTTAAATAGCTTTTCGTTGAACATAATAATCAAAAATACATGTATCTGACATTATTCCAAGTACCCCCTTCGAAGATCTCACGTACCCCCAATGGTCTCCGTGCCCCTGGTTGGGAAACATGTTCTAGGTGACCAATAATTGAGTATAGGTATTGGAAAAAAATACTGTTCAGACACCGGCATCGTAAAGCAAGTGTATTGGAAACTGAACGGTATCCAGACCGAGTCATTGGTGAAGCAGAGGAGGAGTCAGTCCTTGCTAGATTTAGAAGTTAAAGCCATTTTAAGGTCAGTAGATTACGCAGAACATACACAACGCTGATGCTGCGATGTCATCGTTATAGGAAAAGTTGTGTAGAGGCAGTAAACAGCGCTTTGAAATCTTTCCACACTTGGAACCTTGGAAATAGTGTCCAACATGTTCCTTTACAGACTCTCAAAACGCCAGCTTCATATGAATGAGTTTGACTGAATGCTTTTGTGTTCAGGCCTGAGCTTGTTGTGTGGATGGGGCCTCAATATGTCCAGGGGCAATGAGAGAGGGTCGAATAGTGACGGGATTTATGGCTCTTTAAAGGGGGCCGAATCTTTGGGATCCGTTCAATCCAAAGAGCCGTTCAAAAGACAGACATGTCATTTTCTTAGGAAGCTGACGAGAAAACCCATATTATCTGAGACTGTGAGGCGCAACTTTTGATTTAAATGACTAATGTTTACAGCGGAAATTAACTTTATCCTTTGGAACTTGTGTCAAGTGAATGAAGTTTGATCTATAGTTGAGAAAAAGAGGCAACAACTGCTTTGCTGAGTAAGTTTTAGCGCAAAAAAAACATTTCACTTTTCAAATGTTTCTGTGCCCTTGTGGTGTTTTCGAGCATTTTGGGCTTGTCGTACTGGGGAGATGGTCCCGATGCCGAACCAGTTGAGAACCACTGCAGTAAAGACATCGTTTTTTGTGTTTAACTGTGTTTGAATTTGATTGTATTACGGATTATTTTAGCCCCGTGGAGGAGGATCTAGAAGAGAGCAGGCCAGGACTGTCCCATGAGACGACTGAAGCCACCGAGTCCCGTGAACAAAGGCTGATAAATCACACGTTATGGCGCGGCATTAGTCTTTGGTGCGTGCTCCATGTGCGCTCCCCGGACTCCACACACATGCACATACTGTCGACTCAGGACTCCTGGTTTTATTTAGATATTTTACTCCTTTGCAGTTTTTCTCCGGTGGTGTTCGCCGTAGGAGGACGACCAAGTTCAGAATTTTCTTCAAACTAGATAGTAATTGGCCATAAACTGTGCTATGTATGAAAATACTGCACAAAAGTTTGGTTTATTAGTCATATTTTGGTCAAAATCCCTTCCACAAACCCCCCATATGGAGCACAATTCTCTGCGATTCTATTTACGCACCTATCTTTTAAACACAAATATTCAATAATGGCCAAACAGTGGTAGTAAGTAACAAGGACATTTTTACTTTTACTTCAGCAAATATCTGTGCTTTCTACTCTGTACTTTCTGTATTTTTGAACTAGAGTAATTAGTATATTTTGTATAGTGCTTAAAACATTTATTTTTACAGTGATGAACAGTTGGTGAATCTAAGACTGCAGTAAAATCATTCTGATCAGACATATCAGAATTTTTAAGCGGCTTATTCAGTCTCTGTTTGGCCTGGTTTAGACCTAATTTAGACCTGATTTAGTCCTGGTTTATACTTGGTGTAGCCCTAGTTTGGATCTGGTTTAGTCCTGATTTAGATCTGGTTTACACTTGGTTTAGACCTGATTTAGTCCTGGTTTATACTTGGTTTAGAACTGATTTAGTCCTGGTTTATACTTGGTTTAGACCTGATTTAGTCCTGGTTTATACTTGGTGTAGCCCTAGTTTGGATCTGGTTTAGTCCTGATTTAGATCTGGTTTACACTTGGTTTAGACCTGATTTAGTCCTGGTTTATACTTGGTGTAGCCCTAGTTTAGATCTGGTTTAGTCCTAATTTAGACCTGGTTTAGATTTGATCTAGATCTGGTTTAGACAGCATGTCCTACTCAATAACGCAGTATTTGAAGAATATTTAATCATAAATCTGTATGCATTTGGCCTTTCAACATGTAAAGCATTTTGTGTTTGGTCCTTTGCCTGATAATGTTGGCCCTTTGTGTATAGAGGGGAGCAACAAAAAGGTTAACGCCCCTTTTGAGGTAAACCAGAGTCCATTGAGATGAATGTGGAAACATCGGCTGAGATCTTCACATTTACATCTGAAAAATAACATTTTATGTGTTTTATATATTTTTCTAATATAAAAGAGAAGAAAAGCAAGAGATTTGTTGCTCTAGAAGATTTACAGTGTTAATGTTTTAAAGTGGCTAAAGTTAGCAGGAAGTTAGCATTTTCGGACTTTAACTGCCGTTCATATAGTGACTTGATAAAATCCAAATTTGTAGTAATTTGCAGATAACTGTGAGTCATTTTGCAGCTTCTTATGTTTCAATATTGCGTCGTTTTTGACCTATTTAAGTCCGAACATGCTAACTTCCTGCTAACTTCCTTCTAATTTTAGCCCACTTTAAAAGATTAATTGTCCTCTCGTTGAATCTTCTACCGCGACAAATCTCTTGATTTGCTTCTCTTTTATATTAGACAAATAAATATATATATTTTAGACAAATACTGTATATATTTTCAGACATAAATGTGAAGATCTCAGTCAACGTTTCCTCATTCATCTCAATGGGCGTGGCCTCCGGTTTATCCTAAAAGGGGGCGTTGACCTTTTCGTCTATTGGACCTTCATGGAAAAAACCTTGGGTTAACCTTGGATTAACCCAACTATTGTCCTCGATTAAACAATGCTATTAAATCAGAGAAAAAACCACGACGCGACCAACTTGTTTGAACTCCGTAAGTAACAATAAGAATTGACTTTGTTTCTGCCCACCACTGGCAACATGACTTTATTCAACATACAGCTCTTTATTGGTAAAATGCCAGAGCCAAATCTGGAAGTGCAGTTGGGTTGGGGCTGTGTTTCTCACAGCACACGGTGTAAGACAGTGCAGGGCGGCCTCACGCTGGTATCTAACCTAGAAATGCTACTTTTTTACAGTTTCTGTCAGATTTTATTCAACTCTTCAAGTCCTTTTGTGGGTTTTTGATGCTCCTTCTGGTTTCACAAGCCAAGTTTTTGTTTCAAGAGTGAAGCAAAGTTGACATTTGCTCAAATATGCTTTACAGGCTGATAAAACAGGAGCAAAGGAGGATGTAAAGAATTGTACTTGACATTTGTGTTGTAAAGTCGCCATTTCCAGGCTTATTCTCAAGTCCTCATTGCTTAAGTCCAAATCAAGCCAAAAATCAGGGCACATGTCGTTTGAGTTGAGACATTGTGGACAAAAATCGAGTCTTTAATTTACTACATTCTTTTCATTGATTGATGAGTTTAGTGCATTTTTGACATGTGGAAGTGGGACATTACAACAAATGTGTGACAAAATCTTGACTGAAAGTAAATTGCGTTTTTTGTGAAAAGCATATTAGCACATTAGACCATAGTTAACACCATTATACGATTTTACAAAACATTTGACCTATTTTTCTATATGTTTATGTAGGTTCACGTTTAAACTGCCCAGTGGCAGTGTGCAAGGACCTAAGAGGGATGTCCATTCTGTGCACATTTGGTAACAAGGTGCAAGGTGTTGCTTTCCCTGGGTATGAGCCCAGCTGATTCCAGTCTCAACTCATAGCTGATGATGATAGTTGGATGACTATTGACTTAACAAAAATACCCTTTTGCCCCCAAAAAGGGACATCAATCAATCAATCAATCAATCAATCAATCAATCAATCAATCAATCAATCAATCAATCAATCAATCAATCAATCAATCACTGATCTAAAACTAAGATTGATACTTTCCACAGATTGTCCATCAAACTAAGTCAAAATTACAAATGGATTAAGCTGTCATATGCACTTTAAATATTAAAACTAAATTACAATATGTTTTCAAAATTAAGAAGGATTTATATACAGTACACATTGAACAGTTTTGGCCCCAACACGGACCCCTGGGGGACACCACAAACAATGTCAAGTGCGTCTGATATCAATCAATCAGTCAATCAATCAATATTTGCTTATAAAGCGCTGTAACACAAAGCGCATTACATCTTAGAACCAATCCCCTTCCCCATTTAAGCCCCTGGCCCCCAACAATATTCACCGATATACACAAATAATCATTCCCCTTCACACACCCAAGCCCTCGACTCCCACAAGTATTCCCCCACACACAACAAAAATCATTCCCCTTCGCCCCCACCCGATCAAGCCGGGTCTCGGGTAACCAATGACCCATTAGGCCATGTCCCACTGGGGACGAACAGGAATAACCTGAAGCGTAACATGCAGCTCTAAAAAGAGCTGAATGGGACGTTCACGCAGGCTCTAGTCTGACCATAAGGTCATTGGGCCTTATGTCCAACTGGGGACAATATATACTGCCCCATTTTTAACACAACGTACTCTTCCCATGGGTCATTTTAACTCCATAAACATTAGCTAAGGCCAGATTTTTACATCAAAGCTCATTCAACAGTCTGTCTCCAGTGGAGCTGTTGGGGCGAGAGGGAGTCTGCACTGGGGGCGATGTCCGCGTTGGGAGCTCCTTCTCGGGGCCGGCAGACGTCCCTCTCTCTCTCGTTATCTCTCTCTCTTTCCCTCTGTCTTTCACCTTGCTGCTTTCTGTCTCTCTCTCTCTTTTATATTTCATTCTCTCACCCTGTCTTTCACCTCGCCTCTTTCTCTCTCTCGATGGCGTGATGATGGGTCTGCGGATGGCTCGGATGAAGGAGATGGAGAGACGCGAGCGCTGCTGATGCTGAACTGGTTACTATGGCGGGTTACTATGGCAACCCTCAGGCCTCAGCAACGACGACAGAGCTTCCATTTGGCATCGGCGTGGGAGAAAAGGACAGGGAGAGAGAGAGAGGGAGAGAGACAGAGGAGGTGTGGAGCGAGACATAAAACTAAGTCACTGTTTGACGACTTTTGATTGAAACATGTGAGACGTGTTTTCTTTAGTCGTGTCATAAATGCAGAACCAGAAAAAAGTCTTGATTTACTTTGGAAATCTGGAAAAGAATCACTGTAAAAGGTGAGGGCGTATAAGAGTTTTAGCCATCCTTGACATGAAAGACCCTGTATCAAATTTTTTTTTCTCCTTGGTTTGCGAAAAAAATAAGACTATCCATGTTATTATTAAGCATTTCTATTGATTGGAGGCTATTTTTGTTAGCATTATTCAATCAATCAATCAATCAATCAATCTTATAGTTCTAAAGCATTTTCCATACAGTAATGTAACACAAAGCGCCTTACAACTTAGAAGGCCCCACAAGTATTCACCCATGTACACTTGCATTTCTGTGACCCTGCAAGTTAAGAAAAGTACTTTCACCTACTCTCACCTCTATGAAGAAATCCAAAAAATTGCAAAATCACAAATAGCTATGTCCAAATTATACAACTATAGAATCAGGGGCACAGTACACCAGTGACTTCAAAGTTACATTACAAACCATGAACAATATGTGCATATCAATGGACTAAATTCTGATTATAGAAAGGTCTCATGCGGAGTCCCACAAGGGTCCGTTTTAGGACCATTGCTTTTCATTTTGTTCATCAGGGACATCTGTGAAACATCTAACGTGTTACATTTTTTCTTGTTTGCTGAGCATAGTTCATTCAGGAAGTAATTTGTTTGAAATAACAGAAAGAACAGGATGAAAAAGTGAGAAATTGGTTAAATGAAAGTAGGGATGTCAAGATGAACCGGTTTTACGATGACCATGATTATAAAAGCTTGCTTGTTTCTCACAAGCCACAGCGTGTAATGACATCCAGTGTTAAATCCACCCAAAATACATGAAGTCAGATTAGTAATCCAATGCGAAGAGATCAAATCCATTCTCACACTATGATGGCAGAACGGTGCCTATTTGTTATGTCAAGGTAAAAACCAAAGCATCTGTAAACACCAAAAAAACATGCACATCAGTCTCAAAATAGTGTGCTGGATCAAAAGTAAGAAAAGATAAGACTTTATTGATCTCACAATGGAGAAATGCACTATGTAGTCAATGTAGATAAGAAAAAGTCTGACACAACTAATTGTAGCTCCCAAGAGCGGACTTTTTCTTATCTACAAAAACCAAAGCATGTACATGGAAATTATATCTTTTTTTTTACGCTGGCAAAATTTTCAATGGGTTTTTATCTAAAAAATTTTAATTAAATAAATATAAAAAGATACATATAATGCCTTTTTTGAAAGTTTGGACATAGGTTTTGTAAGATTTTGACACATTATTTTCTTAATTTTAATCGTAAAATCGCAATATTTCTTCCCTCAATGGAGCATCATAGTCCCGCCCACCAGCTCGTCTGTACAAGCCGCATGCTTATTTTGAGTAATTTTGACTTGCCAAGTTCTGTTTTGGAGAATTACCTGAGGATATTCTTCAGATTATGGTTAAAGTATTACAAAATGCACTCAAGTTATAGCCTGGGAATACCCATGCTGCTCGCACTCAAATCTTTCCGAACTGCTAGACAGCCTGGAAACCATGGCCCAAATCTTCACAGGGATTTGGGGACCAATCACAGAACGGGGAAGGACGGCAAGACAAAAGGACAGACTGGATTAGCTGAGGCTCATACATTATCGGGTACAACTGATACGATTGGCTCTGGGCTACGTGCAGATGCAGATGATAGACATTTGTAGCGGCCAATAAACGGTTATGGACAATCGTAAACCACACCTCTCCTACGAGAAAATGAATGGGTGGTTCCCAGACTAAATATTCACTTGTGATATTTAATCTGGTGCTAGCCAGGCTACTCAAGTTAAGGAATATATTTAAAACAAAATGAGGCATGGAACTACTTCCACTGTCTGAAGATGCTTGATGGGCAAAACAGTAACTGTGCTCTGTAAATGATTTGCAACAAGATTCATGAAATCAAATACAGCCACACTGTTCGCGTTTATAAAATAAATTAGTTGTATCTTAAATCATGTAGATTTGTATCACTGTCTCTCGTTAAACTTTTCGACCTGACACTGGAATACAGTAACTCGGGGGAAACGTCATTCCCAGCTCCGAGTTCTAACCTCAGAGGAAAACAAGAACGCAGCAGCACAGCAGCAACGCTAAATAAAAAGATCGGGATGATCCAGAGTTTTTTAAAGTTGGGATTTTATTTTTCTTCTCCTCCTTTTTTCTTTTTTTTTTCTTCATGTCCTTTGCCGCGCTCTGTAGTCTTGGTTTCTGGTGACGCTGTCTCTTTAAGTCCCTCCTCTCCCTCTCTCGCTCCTCATCAAAACAAACTCTGATGGCTCTCCAGCTCCACGGATGTTTAATTAGTTAGTTTATTGTCCCGGGGGGAAATTTGTTTTCACAGTTGTACAGGTGAAAACAACACATACAATCTCATATCTGACAAAATACAGAAGTTTGAATTGTTGAGTGCGTTGATGGTCGAAAACGTTTTTTAAATCGTGGTCTTTTGCATTTAAGACTTTCTTCGACCAAAGGGTGATAGTGAAGCAGTGGTGCATCTTGTAGCTGTGAGGTTGGAGTGGGGATTTCACTGCCGACCGAGTTTAAGGCGAGGCACTGCAGGTGAATAGGACAAAATAATAAATGAAGTGATATCAATTTAAAACGTTTATATGTGCTGTATATTACTGACATGAATATGAGAAAAAAATGTATTGCAAGTTTTCCATTGTTTTATGTTTTCAAGGCATTTTATGTGTAAAAATGGCAAATATTGCCTATATTTTCAGAAACGAAATCTAAATAATGGATAAAGCCAAATTTAAATGTATGATTTTCATGTGTTGATAGTCAAGATTTGTTTGGGGATTTTGTATATCTTGTGTAGCTTTTGAAAAAGTTAGTTAAAGGCATTAGAGAGTCCAAGCGGCTATTTGTCTGTTTTCGAATAGTGCGCATGCTGAAAGGGTAACTAAACGGGCGTGGCCAGAGCCTTACTCCACCCACAAACAAAATCCAAACACCACTGAGATATGGGCGTGCTCGGAGGCTTTGGGGTGAGGTGCAGGGGGGAGAGTGTGGGCAGGTGTAGCGTAATATGTATAATGAGGAGGACTGCACGTGTTTAGTTAGCAACAGGAAGTAACCTGGTAAGGGGCAATGCATCATGGGACATGTAGTTCATTATGTTACTGCTACACATTACAGCACACTCAGTTCAAACATATAATTTTGAGGCAAACTTAATAGGAGCGTTTGCTCTGATATAAATGTACGATGTGTTTCTGAGTGGAAACAAACAGGGATTAGATTGATTAATGGGTGTGGTATGTGCAACTTTGTCGCCCCCTAGTGTGCGATCTGTAGATTTGTTCAAAGTTCTCGTGTTTGTGTTTGTGAAGAAAAAAAAACACTCCAACTCGCTACGGGGTGTGTGCGAGACCTTTGAGATTTCATTGGTGCAGAATCATCACGTAGGCAGGACTGTTGGGGCAAACTGAGACGGAGCTTTTAAATCCACATCGCGTTGTCGTCGTTCAAACTCAAGAGGGAGCAACGCTGACGGTTTTTAGCACTAAATTAAGATTTCTACTAATATGCACACTGCCATGTCAAATTAGTGACAAGGACCTGTAGACAGCTTTATGAGACACCAACTTTAACCGATTCTCAGCAAAAAAAAAATTGGGGTTTAGTGCCTCTTTAAGAGGCCCCAACTTTGCGTTGGCTTCCTAGGCAGGAAACGCCTAGTTATGTATGTAAAACATTCACAATGCGTTTAGTTGCACAGTACACTAGCCTGCCACTACAGCATATCATTTAGTACACATAGTAACACAGTAGCTAGCATTAAAACAGGCTGCATTCCCCTGTTGTGTCAAAGAACAACTTCAGCTAGTCTACACGTTTCCAAATTAACCAAGATGAGTTCTTCATCCCAAAATGAACAGTATTTACATGTCCAGCAGACATTTAGCGACCAAAGCATCCGTCTGTAGATTCTCCAGTTCCTTTTCGCCATCACTGAAAATGCTCTCCCAGACAAACAGTTGAACTTGATCAGCTCCATTCTCTTGAACTTTCCCTCCTCCGTCCAGCTACATCAAAAAGTGACTTTCTTTTGCGGCCAGGTGGTCCGGGACTCTCCTCTACCATTGCTGCTCAACTTCTCACAAACACAAGACATGTATTTACAGTGTCCAGACGTCGGTTAGCTACACCATGGGAGTTATGCTGGGGCCGGCGACAATGGAACACCATAGTCCCGCCCTTATCCGGACTCTTTCTGGTGCCAGGAAGTAAAAATCCCATCCAAAGTCTCCATAGACTTTTCAAAATATTTAAAATTGTAAGAGCTTAAAAGGAGGCTAATCAGCTACGTGCTAATAGCTAGCCATAGCGCGGATATTTTACAAGAAAGAAAATACCAAATACTTGAAAATACAGAAAATGCTTTTGTAACTTTCTGGTTTACAACGTTTTGGATGCAACTTTAATTTATTATTGTGTGTTTAATGCCCATAAGTCTCCATGTAGCTGATTAGCTGCTAACATTCTTTTGAACATTTGATAAACATTTTTTTGAACAATTTTACAACGATACAATTTTTGAATGGGATTTTTACTCCCGGCAGCAGTGATGCTCCATAACGTACTGAGGACACATACGCAAGAAATTTAATTGACTAACTAGATGACAATAGGAAGGGGCATGATGGCGTATCCTATTGGCTACTGTCTAGCAGGCCCCACCGTGGACACAGTTTATACATTTTTATTTTTTTTGGACATCATATGTACAAGTGTGCTACAGGTCTTTTAGGTGTTTCTAGGTTTAATATGGCATGTAAATTTCACAAAACATTCTCCCTAATGCCTTTTAATTGTGACTAATTCTCGCCACAATCACACCAAGAAAAATGCATTTTGAGAAAACGCTCATTGAAGTTACAATCCCCCATAGGCAGTGCTTAATTTGATCCGGCTTTTGGGGGAACGCATTCCGGGAAATTGGAATTTTGAGCTTTATTTAATCCGGGAAATAAAATACTCCAACAACTTTTAAATATGCAATTATTTTGGGCTGTTCCCCCATAAAATCCACCCAGTACACAAGTGTCCCTGAAAATCTGGATTTACAAATTAAGCACTGCCCATAGGTCCATGGAGAAACGTTGAAACACAATATTCACACTCCTTGTTGTAAAGATTAGGTCACTTATTTGCTTCTAGGTGAAAGTTTATATGTTAAGAATGTAAACTGACCCCTTAAAATAACAAAACTAAACCCCACCAGTCCGTCTGTAGATGAGTTTATCAGACGCTTGTGCGCGCACTGAACAAAGTGACGCCGCGGCCTGAGGAAGCAGAGGGAACGAGCTGAGGATGTAGGACGCGAGGCGGTAGGAGACGAGGAGTTAGGAGTGATGCGCAGCTGAAGTGACAGAGGTGTGTGATGGCTGACAGTGAGGTGTGAACAGATCTGGGGCACAAACGGGAACAAGTGGGGCACAGGCACGGAGCAATCTATCAACAAGAAAACAATCTGCGGGTCCCATGTTTCACACAGACTTCTGTCACTTAATGATGATCCCCGGTATAACTCGCAAAAGTACAGAAAGTAAAGTAAGGCGAGGCACTGCAGGTGATAGGCAAAAAACATTTAACTTGAGTGATATCAATGTGAAACTTTTGCTGTATATTACTGGCATAAATATTGTGTTCATAACTATACATGCCCACTGTTTTTTGGCCATTTTTCAGAGTATATGCATGATACAAAATCCTTATTAAACATAAGATAATATAAGACTTTATTGATGTCACAATGGAGAAATTAGTTTTTTCACTCATGGTTAGTGGTATTTGTTATTGTTGTTTACTTCTGGCACTTCCAGGTCTGTCCAACATGGAAGATGCACAGTGGAAAAGATGGCCACTGAATTATAGAATTCTCTATTTTGAGATTGGCTAAGATATAAAGACATAAAATCCCTTCTTCGCTACAGGTTATTGTGTAATAATAATATAATATCTCCATCGGGACATTCCTTGAACGCAGAAGAAGAAGAGCTTTATTTATATAGCGCCAGACCGACAGAAGCGCAGCTGCACACATCTTGCGCGAACAGACTTTCCGACCACCACCATTCACTCACACCCAGACATCATTCACCTTGGCCTATTGTACATGTTTTTAGTGGTTGGAGAAACCGGAGGAAACCTACGCAGACACGGGGAGAGCATGCAAACTCTACACAGAAGTTTGCATGGGGCTAACCACTGCGCTACCGTGCTATAAAAACTTTTAGAAGTTTACCTTTCACAATAGCTCCGCCCACTGAGTTGCTGTTTTGCTAGCCCAGCGTGAAGCGTCTTCACACCATGGCTGTAGTTCCATGCTTAACACCTGTGTTTTGCGTTTTTATATTTAGAATATATTTCTGAGCGTCAGTGCATATTGTAATACTTTAACCATAATCTGGAGAATATCCTCAGGTAATTCTCCAAAAAGAGTCTTACACTCACTTAACCCATGCATTGAAGGTGCTGGGCTATTCACCTTATTCAGGAAGTTGCAATGGGGGCTGCCATTTTGTATTTCTGGTCAACTGCAGGTCTGACTTGAGCTGATATTGGCTTTGATTTTTGTTTTTGGTGAAACATGTAACATTTACAACAAACCTCTGTGTAAATATATCCATCAGCTTTGGTCCTTTAGAGTTTCTCACAGACAATTAGCCAATTAGAGTCACAACAAAAAGGCAGAGATAATATCGCAAAAAAATTATTTTAGGTGACTTTTTTCATGTCGTCCATCCTCTGAAACTAAACCTGAGCCACACAAACTTTATTTACTTTAAGCTTTTTTACAAGTTTTTTGTTGATTCCCTTTTTATTTTCTTCACTCTCTTCCATTGACAACAATGGAAATCTCAGCTCACAGGAAGTGCTAATAAAAACAGGAAATGCTTTTACAACAAAAGTGGGCGGGGCT
>OMNZ01048897.1:0-12507 GCA_900303255.1 Lesueurigobius sanzi | reverse complement strand
CATACAAGCGGCCGAAATGAGTTTCCTCCGCAGGGTGGCTGGGCGCACCCTTAGAGATAGGGTAAGGAGCTCAGTCACCCGGGAGGAGCTCGGAACAGAGCCGCTACTCCTCCACGTCGAAAGGAGCCAGCTGAGGTGGCTCGGGCATCTGTTTCGGATGCCACCTGGTCGCCTCCCTCGAGAGGTGTTCCAGGCACGTCCCACTGGGAGGAGGCCCCGGGGAAGACCCAGGACACGCTGGAAAGACAAGGTCTTTCAGCTGGCCTGGGAACGCCTTGGGATCCCCCAGGAAGAGCTGGATGGGGTGTGCGCGGATCGGGAAGTCTGGGCATCTCTGCTCGGACTGTTGCCTCTGCGACCCGACCCCGGATAAAGCGGAAGAAAATGGATGAATGGATGGATAAAAAATTGAATCCCTGGGCGATTGTGTAAAGTGCAGAGTCAGCAGTTTTGGCAAATGCTTAACTTAGCACTTTTTGACACACATTTTCAACACGATTTTACATTGCCCTCCGGTGGTCTAGAAGGACACTCGTTTTAAAGCGCAAACCCTCTTCTTCCCAACGCAAAAAACTCCCGGAGATATACACGCTAAAGTCTTCGGCGGTTTGGTTGATGCATGGGCGGCGTTAATCACACGATTAAAAAAGTGACAATGTTAAAATTGGTTTGAGTTAACGTGATAGTAGTGCGATATTTTTGACAGCACTAGTATTAACTTCTACTTGTTTTAAAACAGCAGGTCGACTTAGAATTGGCACAAAAACTGCAGATAATCTAAACAAAAATAAACATGTGTCTGGTGCGATCTCACAACCTTCTGTTTGTGAGTCGGCCGCTCTCCTCATTGAGCCAAAGGGCGACGTGTACATGTGGCCACTGCTCTGATAGTAACTCTTTACCCTCACAGTTTTAACAATGTTTGTAGTCTGATGAAAAAAAAGCAGTTTGTGCTACAGTGATGTGAAATATTTGATACTAAAATGAAGATACAAGTCTCTACTTTCATTTTTAAAAAAGCGTTTGAAGCTCTATCTTTATTCAGTCTTTTTTAATGAACCGATGAACGAAGCACTTTTAGTCAAAAACACCTGTTTGGAGACAAACAGCTGAGATAATTACACTTTTATAAAGAGTAAGACGAAATCTATGAATCATTTTGGACAGTATTCTGGTTGAATGCATTTACTATTTTGTATTTGCAACAATAAAATAACATTTTGCAAACCAAATCCTGCTTCAAATCCTCCACCATTGTTCCTGTCCCCAAAAAGCCTCGGATCACAGGACTTCATGACTACAGACCAGTGGCACTGACGTCTATAGTCTTGAAGTCTTTTGAACACCTGGTCTGGCCCCACCTCAAGTCCATCACTGCCCCCATCCTGGACCCGCTGCACTTCGCCTACAGAGCAAACAGGTCTGTGAACGATGCAGTTAACCTGACCCTCCACTTCATCCTGCAGCATCTGGATTCCCCGGGAACCTATGCCAGGATCCTGTTTTTGGACTTCAACTCTGCCTTCAACACCATCCTCCCAGGACTTCTCCAGGACAAGCTTTACCAGCTCAACGTGCCCGACTCCCTTTGCAGGTCGATCACTGACCTCCTGACAGATCGGAGGCAGCATATGCAGCTGGGGAAGACTGTCTCAGACACTCGGACTATCAACACCGGCCCAGCTCAGGGCTGTGTACTTTCCCCCTGGCTCTTTTCCCACTACACCAACTGCTGCACCTCCAGCCACCAGTCCGTAAAACAAATTTGTTAGTTTGTTAATTTTTTTTGCAAGTTTGTTAAGTCATAGGCTATAGAAGTCTTACCAGTTCTGGCACTTGCTTACTAATCAGGATTTGAGTTAAGAGCAGCAAGAAAATCTTCCGCAACCTTAGACTCCTTGAAGAAATGGCTTTCATTTCCTCGTTGTAGCTTGATTGTAGCTGGATAAGGGAGAACAGTGTCAGAGCCTCATGGGGGCCTCGTGCAGGATCTTGTAGCAGGGTCATCTGCGTTTAGTGGTGGATTCGCTGTATCCCCGCTATCACAAGTGTATCTTTTCGGGCCTCTTTGAGCAGTCAATCCCTGTCGATGTAGCGGAGGCACTTTTGAATAACTGGGCGAAGATGATGTCCTTTACCGGAGCCATCAGTTGCTCCGAGCGCAGTGATGTGCTGAGGCAGTGCACCCTCATGATCTCCGGAGGGGCTGATGCAAACTCCGGGAACCATCTCAGGATCTTGTCCGTCAGGTAAGCCAGGAAGTTTGGGCCCCTCCACACCCTCTTTTAAATGAAAGATAAGTAGTTTGTCTCTGTGGGCTCTGTCTTCCATCTCAACAAGCTTTGTGTAGACTGACTGTATGTGCTCCTCCTGTCGCACAACGCGCTCCTGCAAGTTTGAGGCATCCGTGCGTAAAGTTTATATTTCCTCTGTATGCCAAGAGAGAATGGGAATGCATGTTGTCAAGCCTCTTTTCAAGCCTATTATTTCGGGCTTTGGATCCTCTGCTACCTTGGAGTACTTCAGCATAATCTCTTCAATGACCTGAGCATGCGCAGTGTTACCTCATCAACATGTGCACTTGGATATGCCAGTCAGCGTTAACGCCAGTTCTCACATCTCCCCAAGAAAGACTTTAAAACGCTGAAGGCGGAGGACGTGGTTGTCTTTGCTGCCGCAATGATACCGAAAATACGGCGTTCAAAAGACTTCATGACTACAGATGTCAGTTCCACCTGTAGTCTTTCAGTCCTGTGATCCGAGGATGGTGGAGGATTTTAAGCAGGCTGGCACATGGCATGACTCCAAAGAAGTGTTACAAATGTCTGAAGACAGGAGCCAGCTCATTAGCACAGTTTCTCAGGGTGGTGGGCGGGACACCATCTGGCCCAGGTGCTTTGCGCAGATTCAGTCTTTTGAGCTGAATGCACAACTCCTGGTCCTGTATGGAGAAGACAAGGGGGTTACAATATTATTGTACTTTTCTCATCTGTTCTTCATTTATTCTTCATTCAGACTGTGGGGCTGCAGTTTGTCAGAGTCCAGCTGTTCTTCTCTGGCCTCAGCTCTGAAGTCCAACCCCTCACATCTGAAAATACTGGATCTGGGCTCAAACAAAGACCTGAAAGACTCAGGAGTGGAGCATCTGTGTGGTTTCCTGAAGAGTCCAGATTGTCGACTGGAGACTCTGGGGTCAGTGCACCTTCATTATCAATATTATTATTTTATTATTATTATTTAAACAGGAGAATGACAGCCGTACTTTCAAAATAAAACGGGGTAACCATAGCCTATGTAAATTCAATTTTACATATACAGGATCAAATTTGTATGAAATTCCCCAAATCATAAGGTGGGCTGTCAAAATACAAATCAATTTGCCAAATTATGCTAAATAAAATATTACCAAACTGACCTGTATGTGCATTTGGGTGGCCCATATGCAGTTCTAAAGAATGACAAGTTTGCTTTGGACCGGCATATTTGTACACACTTTTAGCTAGCTGACCTGATTATAAGCCATTTCGAAAAGAAACGTTTTGAGCCCAGTCTTAATAATGGGGACTGTGTCTACTTTTTTAACATGAGACGGAAGTTGATTCCATAGAAAAGGAGCCTGAAGCTAAAGGCTCTTTTTCCTATTGTGGTCTTAAAGACGTGTGGAATCACCAGTAGATCTGCGTTTAGAGAGCGAAGCGCTCTGGTCGGCTGATATGGCACAATCATTTCTTGGAGATAGATCGGAGCCATCCCTTTTATAGCCTTATATGTGAGGAGGAGGATTTTAAATTTAATTCTAAACTCAATGGGAAGCCAGTGGAGAGACTTCAACACTGGAGTTATGTGCTCTCTTCTTTTAGTCCTTGTTAATATTCTAGCAGCCGCATTTTGAACGAGTTGAAAGCCTCTAAGAGAGCTTTTCGGACATCCTGCCAGGAGGGAGTTACAGTAGTCCAGTGTTTCTGTGTTAATTTTTGGCAAGACTCTTCGTACTTTTGCAATGTTACGCGAATGAAAAAATGCTGCTGTTGAGGCCTGGTTAATATGATTGTTAAAGAAGAGGTCTTGGTCAATTTTGACTCCAAGGTGTTTTACAGTAGAGCTGGGGATATACTGACATCATCCAGGGTGATGATCTGCTCAGCGAGGGTGTCCCTCGTATAATTTCCCTAGTATAATTAACTCTGTTTTATCAGGGTTTCATTGATAAGTACAGCTGTGTGTCATCAGCATAGCAATGAAAATTTATGTTGTGATTTTTGATTATTTTAGCTAATGGCAGCATGTATAGCATGAATAAAATTTGCCCGAGCATGGACCCTTGTGGCACTCCGTAGATCACTTTAGAGGGTGGTGAGGATTACATTAACAAGCTGATACCTATCCGATAAATAGGATTTAAACCAGCGGAGAGCCATTCCTCAGATGCCTACTTCACATTCTAACCTTTGCAGGAGAATGCTGTGATCGATAGTATCAAAGGCTGCACTGAGGTCTAATAGAACCAGGATTGAGACCAGTCCAGCGTCAGCAGCAGATCATTGGTAACTTTGAACAATGCAGTGCTATGAGTCAACTCACTTATCACCACAGCAAAAGAAAATACTTGCATAGCTCATTGGAAAACAATGTATCCTTACATGTGCACTCAACGGAGCTCCAATCCAAATGCTGCTTGATTCAGGTGCTCAAGTGACTATGATGGGAAAAACAAGGACGCAAAGGGCATTACCTAATGTTCAGATTCAACCACTCACCTTCCTCCTTTCAGATCAACCCCTAGACATTTCTGCTTCAAACGGCACTTGAGATCAAAAGCAATAACCATGGACATGTCACTATTGAAGTACCAGTTTTAGTCACCCAGAACTCTCAACCATCCCATCCTAGGCAGTAATTTTAGAGTTTGTTAGTTTAGTTATTTCAGAGATTATTAAAGCTAAGAAAGAGGCAGACACAGATATTGCAAGTCTACTCAAAGAGGCTTTAAGAGTTATTGAGAAAAGAAAGTACGCACCTCCTGATGTCATTTCAGCCATTTGGCAAGGAGACCAAGCAGTGAGAGACAGTGAAGTGCCATGGGTTGCCGCTTTACAGTTAAACTCTGAAATGAATGGGGAATGGGATTGGTGCCGTGTTGTAAAGCGCTTTGTGTTACATTCTTGTATGAAAAGCGCTCTTTAAGCAAAGATTGATTGATGATTGATTGAAACTCAAATGACAGCGACACATCCACTGAAGGAACTCCCGTCATCTCACCTAAACATATCATAACAGCTCAAAGAGAGGATACATCAATCTTAGAAGTGATGCAGTTGGGAAAGAAAGAGGCTGGAATCCAAATGAAAAGGATAAGAGACAAATGACACATGATACAAGGCAACTTGTTCATGAATGGAACAATCTAAAAATTTAAAAAATACTGTTACCGATTTGCAGGACGGAGAAAACAGTTGGTTGTTTTAAAAATATTTGCATGATGGCATGGGACATGTAGGTACATACAAAGTCATTGACTTAGCAAGAGAACATTTTTATTGGCAGAAAGAAATTGAAGATTATGTAATTCACCAATGCACTTGTCTCAAACAAAAACGCCCTTGTGTACCAGAAAAAGCTTCTATTGGCTCAATCACCACAAGTGCTCCATTTGTACGTGGATCAGTTTACAACCTTCACCTCGAACCAAGTAAAGGCGGTTATGAATACATATTCATTCTACAGGACCATGTCACACGTTTTGCGCAAGCTTATCCAACTAAAAAGGCAAAACTGCAGCGGAGAAAATCTTTTATGATTTTATTCCAAGTTTCGGATATCCTGAAGTACTGCAACATTATCAGGGCCGGGAGTTCGAAAACTAGTGAATTGACGTCATTGTAACTAGTGAAGATATAGATTTATGCAATGTGTCTGAAAACAGTGAAAGGTTTGTCTCAGAATCTGACACTGTATGAAAACCTAAATATCAGGTCGTCAGCACATTCTCATATCTGTGGTCCATGCATAAGCCTGATATACCACAAATACTATTAGGAATGAGGAGTTGACGTCATGGTACAGAGCCCCTCCCGGCGAAATCACAGATCCCGCCCCGCTGCGCCATGTTGGAGTTATTCCGGCTGCAGGTAAGCAGATTGTTTACGTGTGTTCGTAAATCGGTAGTAGAGGAGGTTCAACTTCTTATGCACTGTTGTACCATGCACTGTTGTGCCCATTCTAATTCCAAGTTAAAGTCTAGACTTTAGATTGCCATCTGTTTGCAGCCTCATCTGAAGCTCATACACCCTTGCATTCACACTGTTAATGGCTTTACATTGACATTTAAATCGTCCATTCACATATTTAAGTACCCTAGCCAACTCAGAACTGGTTTGTCCACTTAGCAGCCCGTAGCACAAACACCTGGTTTTTGGGCTAAAATCAAATTACAACAAAATACCAACACATACACAGCTTTAGCCTACATCAAAACATGTTGGAGACGTTTGTGCACATTGAACATCTCCGTACAACGTACTGTTTATGCAACAGTTGCAGTTAATTACTTTATAATTTTGGTCAAGAAGTGTCAGCTGAATGCAATTTAGTTATAACACACTAAAACACATGTGAAGAAACGTACCTTTGCCATAACAACGCTGTTTTCAGAACTCGGAGGCTTGAAGATGGTGAAGGCCTGCACCAGCCACAGCAGAAAGCCTTGTAACTTTCCAGAGACATGTAGGTACAAGTTAAAAACTTGTAGCTTTTAAACTCCTGCAGCGTGTAGTAACAATGTCCACGTTTGTGCATGGCGGCAAATGGTCCAGGTCTCTGTGCCATTGCGCTGCAGGGAGCTCGTATGGGTCGATATTTTGGATATCTGCGAGCTTCTCCATTTTCCGCAGATATCTGCGAGCTTCTCCATTTTCTTGCGCCTTATCTTTCTGCATCGCTTTACTGTATTCCTTTACTGTAGATGTGTCTGTCCCGAAGAAAAAAGTAAATGAGCAAAGCTTTAAAGAGCTTCGCTATATTTACTCTACAAGTGCTTTGGGGGTGTTGACCCCGGTATAACTCCAACATGGCCCAACGGCTCAGACCCTGCCCACATCAACCCAAATCAGCACGTGACTCCTCATTCTCAATACAAATAATATATTGAATACATTGCATTAATGAACACGGGGTTACATTTAATCTCAATTTTGTCATATTAACATTCATGTATATCAGGTTTATGCATGGGCCCACAGATATGAGCCTCTGTTACAATCAAACCATTGGAATAGTTTTATCATCTGTTCATCATTTATTCTTTCTTCAGATTGAGGGTCTGCAGTTTGTCAGAGTCCAGCTGTTCTTCTCTGGCCTCAGCTTTGAAATCCAACCCCTCACATCTGAGAGAACTGGATCTGAACAATAACAAAGACCTGAAGGACTCCGGAGTGGAGCTTCTGTGTTGTTTCCTGCAGAGGCCAGACTGTCACCTGGAGACTCTGAGGTCAGTGCATCGTTATTATGATCAATATTATTATTTAAAAAAAAATGATTTCATCATAATATTTCATGTGAACATTTTCATTTAAAAACTACATTACATTTGTACCAGAATTTACAATGATTTACAAAAGAAAAGAACATATGTATGTTGCTACAGAGCACAGTTCTATTGTATTGTCATTTCTAAGAAGAAAACATGTTGTTCTTTGGCTTAACTTACAAAAATCAAATATGGCTGACGGAGCAACACAGTTGTTTTACAGCGACGATCAAAGTTATAAAACTCGTGTACAACGGTCTCGGTGTCAGTCATTCTAAGAAGAGTGTGGAAAATTTGATAATTTATTGTTATTTTGTTTTTTCTCCACCTCCTCTCAGCCACACTGCAGTTCCTTTTTAAATTGTTTTAGCTCCTCATTTCTCCATGGGGGTATGGGTTATCTCAGTGTTTAGGTTAATTTCTGTTTATTTCAAACTAAACTGTTCAAGTGAAGTCGTTTTAAAGACAAGTATTAAGGACATTGGCAGAAAACTGGATGGAAAATAATAATTCAGAAAAGCAAATGTCTCTAAAGCAGTCCTTAACCAGTCTGATAAACCAGTCCTAACACAATGTACTTTATTGTTCCTTTTGAAATGTGTCTAATAAGTAACTTCAAATAGGAACCATTCCCCACATCATTAATACATTGGAATAGTTTTATCATCTGTTCATCATTTATTCTTTATTCAGATTGAGGGACTGCAGTTTGTCAGAGTCCAGCTGTTCTTCTCTGGCCTCAGCTCTGAAGTCCAACCCCTCACATCTGAGAGAACTGAATCTACACTATAACACAGACCTGAAGGACTCAGGAGTGGAGCGTCTGTGTGGTTTCCTGAAAAGTCCAGAATGTCGACTGGAGACTCTGGGGTCAGTGTCATTATTATCAATATTATTATTGAAAAAGATAATTTCATCATATATTTTACATGTACATTTTCATTTAAAAACAGCTGTACATTTGTATTAGAATTCATAGCTATTTACGAAGAACATAATACAATGTTGCTATAGAGCGCACAGTTCTATTGTATTGTGTAACCCACGTCTAACTAGTGCCCACTTCCTGTCCCACTCTTACTGCAGCGGGCCTCGTTTCTTCATAGTCCCCTCTCCCCCTCGTCACTTCCTCTCTCAGCTGCTACGGGTCCACTGTCAGTTCCCCAAGCTGCTTCTCATCCTGGCATCTGATTGACCTCAACTCTTAAAAACTCCATTGAAACAAGCTAAAATAATCCCATGCACTCCTTTGTCCTTTAACCATCTGCCTCTTTTTGGTAAGCCGGATCATTTGGATCGGCTCATCAAAAAGACCTGGCTCTTTTGGCTCCCAAATGGCTCTTTTTAAAGAAACCAATACGGTTATCTGAAACATGGAGTGGAATCTACCCTTGTTTTGTCTCTTATTGACTCCCCTTGGCTCCAGTAGTCAGACCTAGTCTGAAAAGCCTACTATACATCTTTGGCCCAGTCAGATCCCTAGCCTTAGGGCGTTACAATTGTCATTGTCTAAAGCTGCGTCCCGACCAAACACGGCACAAGCGCTATGGGCCTCAGGTTTACATTCAAAATGAATGGTAACGCGCGTTGTATGTATGATGATGTGTCTGTGAGAGGGTGTGTGTATAGGCCGCATTACAGGTACTACTCTGGGTTGAGGTGCTGGAGCAGACTGAATAATGGGGCTTAAAGGAGGAGGAGCTGGCCGTGGTGCTGACTGGAGAATGGGAGTAGCACTTCTTGGTGGCGAGGATGCAGCAGGTTCTACTGGCCGGAACAGATTCACAGGGTTTCTAGTATCCTGCCTTGCTGCTGGTGCTAGGATGTTTAGTTGATCAGTGGTGCGGATACTGTGCATGCTCAAACTGCCAGGCTGTAGTGTTTGTGGTAGAGCAGGAAGAGAAATAGCTCTGTCATGTTGTAAGACATTGCCATGTGGAGGGAGAGGGCTGCGCGACTTACAGTACATGCTCGCTCCAGTTGCTCCACCCGCTTAGTTAGTGCACCACTGGTCTCCTTCAGAGTGATCTGCATCTCATTCGTCGTTTTCAGAACTGTGCCCCATACAGACTCCATCGTCTCTCATCTTTGTCAAATTCCTCTGAACTGCTGCTGACTGGAGACTCTTCTGGATCATGTAGGTCATGCTCATAGTCCGCCAGATGTCCTGGAAGCTTCTTGCTCCTGCGTGGACGGGGATTATACTTAGGACTCTTCTCCTGAGAAGCTCCATCTTGTGAAGTTGCCATCTTATTAACTCAATAAACATGCGGCTCGAAGGACCACTTGTAATAGAATTATAGGCTTGTTAGCTGATTTCACATTATTCGTCAACTGAGTTGTCCTCGGTCAGAAGGAATAAGCAAACTCCAGAATTACAGTCCCGAGAATTTATTGAAGAGACACAATGTGGTTTGTCTCTGACACGGACAATCTCATATGAGCCTCTGTTACAATCAATACATTGGAATAGTTTTATCATCTGTTCATCGTTTATTCTTTATTCAGATTGAGGAGGTGCAGTTTGTCAGAGTCCAGCTGTTCTTCTCTGGCCTCAGCTCTGAAGTCCAACCCCTCACATCTGAGAATACTGTATCTGGGCTCTAACAAAAACCTGAAGGACTCAGGAGCAGAGCGTCTGTGTGGTTTCCTGAAGAATCCAGGCTGTCGTCTGGAGGCTCTGGGGTCAGTGCATCATTATTATTATCAATATTATTATTATTGAAAAAAATAATTATCATATATTTCACCTGTACATTTTAATTTAAAACAACTGTACATTTGTATTAGAATTTACAGCTATTATCAAAACAACATAATGAACGTTGCTCCAGAGCACAGTTCTATTGTATTGTCATTTCTAAGAAGAAAACATTGTTCTTTGGTTTGAGTAAATAAAAAATCAACACAGTTGTTTTACGGCAACGGTCAAAGTTGTCCCTGGTGTAAAACGATCTCTGTTTCAATCATTCTAAGAAGAGTTTCAATAAAGAAACTAAGAAGAAAACAAAGAACCTCTACAGTATTATTGTCAAAACCACTTGAATTAAGAACATTCCTCTGGATTTGCAAAGGTTTGAAGTGTCTAGATTAGACCGTTCAGCTGTTATATTAATGAGCATAATAGAAAGATTGTATTTCTCTTTCGTGTCGAGACTCTCCACCCACATATTCCATATGTATGGGGACTGACCCCACAGGGCAGCAGATGTAAGACATATTCCCTGTGGTGGCCACTGATTGGCTGTGCGATTACTTGATTTCCACGCACACAGCAGATGACGTGAGAGTAGACATAGGAGCAATCGCTGTTATTGTTTTCTTCCGCACTTTTCAGTGGATGTTTGGGCGAACGGTGGGCAACAGCTGATGCATTCAGACGCGTAGCACTGTTTATGTAAATCACTGATGTGTTTGCACATCATAGAACTATTATTTTATATTATTATTCATTCAAAATATTCACTTGCCTACCAAAGCCCTGGACGTGACGACATCACGATTGCTCGTACACTAAAGCAGAGTGCAGCTATTTGTGTCCAGCATTGACTTACCGATGTCTGGAGAGCTGGCTTACGGGCTCCTCTCAGGACGTGGCTGCTCTGTTCCCAGTGGATTTGATCTGATCTAAATTAATTTAGTTTTAGTCTTAGTCTTTTGACGAAATAATAATTGAATTTTAGTCAAGATTTTGTCAAAAAAATCTTGTTAGTTTTAGTTAATTCCACATAAATTTATTTGAATAAATTATTTAGATTGAGTTTACATTTATATTATTGTTTTCAAACGTGTTTAGTAATATTATCTGCTTCATGGAGCTTCTCCACATTAAATAAACACAGAGCTGTTCCTTTGGCAGAGAATTTAAATGATACAAGGCTCTTTCAAACTGAAATCATTTTAGTTCCTTCTTTTCATTTTTATTTTGTCTTTTTTTAGTCAACGGAAATTTTTGGAGAGTTTTCTTCTTATGAACTAACTTTAATTTAGTTTTAGTCTAATTTTAGTCAGCAAAAATATTACTGAATTAAATTATGACTAAATATTTTAGTTTGTAGTTATTAATTAACATGAAATTAACACTGCCATGGATTACAAAATATTGCGTATGATAAGTAAATGTAAATCAAGTGGGTCAATATTACATAAAAGTTTAACTAAAAAGGTGGGTCTTGAGTCTGCTCTTAAAAACATGAATGTTCTCCGCGGCCCTGAGGTCCTCCAGACTCAACTATCTGTTGAGTCTTCCCTGTGTCTTCTCCCTGAGAGAAGATTATAATATTCAAATAAATAGATTTAAACTTGTACAAACTGCTCAAACCAAGTGAAATCTTGTGAATTGACATCATTGTAACTAGTGAAGATATGGTTTTATGAAAACAGAGAAAGGTTTGTCTCAGACAGAATCTGACACTGAATGAAAACTTAAATATCAGGTCGTCAGCACAATCTCATATGAGCCTCTGTTACAATCAATACATTGGAATAGTTTTATCTGTTCTTTATTCTTTATTCTTATTCAGATTGAGTGGCTGCAGTTTGTCAGAGTCCAGCTGTTCTTCTCTGGCCTCAGCTCTGAAGTCCAACCCCTCACATCTGAGACAACTGTATCTGGGCACTAACAACCTGAGCGAGTCAGATGTCCAGGAGCTGAGTGAACTCCAACAGAGTCCTGACTGTCGACTGGAGGAACTATAGTGAGTATATAGTGTAGTATATAGTGTAGTATATTGTGTAGTATATAGTGTAGTGAACAGGAGGCTGATCTCAGTGAATCCACATGAAACTGTCCCAAACTTCCTCCTGTTGCTGCAGTACTGCCTCCTGTTACTGCAGTACTGCCTCCTGTTACTGCAGTACTTCCTCCTGTCTCAGGCTCCATTGGACTAAACATAAGGACTGTTGGACTCTGTTGAGGCCAGTCTGCTCTGATTGGTCACTGCAGCTTCCTCAGTCAGACCTGGGCTTCTCTCATTGGTCCT
>OMNZ01048890.1:10378-23417 GCA_900303255.1 Lesueurigobius sanzi | reverse complement strand
TTTTTGTGGAAAAATGTGTGTGTGTTTTTCAGGCGTAAATTCATTCAAACCCATGGCAACCTCATTTTATTGTCAAACAACATAATTTATTTTTATTTCACTTCCACCGTCATCTCTAAACTCTACCAAATGTGTGGACACCAAGATTAGCCATGTACACCTAGGATGTAAAGACATGATTTTTGGAGAAAAAGGCCTAGGGCTTAAGAGGGTAAAGTAATTATAATGCCTGTAATGTACCTTGGGATTTTAGGTTTGGATGTTCCTCCACTTTTAATACCAAACAAGAGAACCAGCCTAACCTCTTGGAATAAAAATAGTTTTCTGGCCAGGATTTTATTCAGGAAAAATGCAGTCAGAAGTTGGTATTATCTGTTTTGCAGCGTTAGTTAAAGACATTGCTTTGGTGCTGATCTAGATTACATCTACTTTTTTGTGTTCACAGTGCAAGGACGTCTTCACTAATGTATTGTATTTTGACCCTAGTTTGTGCAGCCCTGGCTTATCTTTGTATTATATTGTTCTATTTAGTTATGTTAAAGTATCGCTCTTCCCTTGATTAGTTTTTGTTTGAAGATGAAAGAGTAAAACGAAGGCTGTGGTCTTGGGGTCTTACAGATACAGTGTTGAAGTCCGCTCTCTTGGCGATTGTCAGCGGCAGTCACACTGCAGGTTATCTCTGCTCATCTCTCTGCCTTCTACTGTACCCGAGACACTGGGTAATATTGTTGTACAGAGTGGGAGGCAGCGCTCATGTGATGCTGGAGAGGGAGGTGAATGGCCGTCTTTCAGCAGAGGTGACCGATCCCTCAGCTGCTGCCCTCTGCTCTGACTTCACTCACTGATCCTGGGCGTCAGCTGCTCCAGCTCTTGTTCCACAACCAAACTGTTGTGCTCCTCAGGCCACTGAGGTTGACACATTCAACATGTTTGTTGTGGTTCACAAGTGAAAAGGCCAGACTGACAAATGTCATTACATGGATTAGACACCAGCAATGAAGCTAGAGAGAAAGTGACACATGGCTTTGCTCTTGCCGATTTGTAAGGGTCATGAACTACATGATAGCTGCTAGTTATTCAAATGTTTAAATTCAAAAGTAATTTCTTTGTCAAAGTAAATTATGACTCAATGCTACGTTTTGCAAAAAGTCAGAACCTCAAGATAGAAAAAGAACAAATAACCTGATGTAAGAAAGACTCCCAGTGGAATTGTGGCATTAACTACAACCACAAATTGTGGTTTTACATAAATGGCATTCTATGTAATAGGCTTAAAAGAAAAAGATGGGGGAAATCCCTCTCTGCCAAAGAACATATTATACATAAAAAGTTAGCACACAGTGGCCCTGGTATTTTGTTTTGAGTGCTGTGGAGTCTGGCCGTGTGCTGATCCTCTGACAGTGCTAATCCTTGCTGGCAGACACAGATCTCACTGCACTGCTGCAAACTCCAGCCTCTGGTTCGTTCAGTCAGCAGCTGCAGTGCACAGCAGACGCAGTAGAAGTACAGTATTACTTTGTCTTATATAATACTATTTTTAAATTTAACTCAACAAATCATTGCTTGTGTAAAAGCCTCGACGACTGCTTCTCTTTTGAAGACTTTTTCCATTACTACTTCTGCTCCAGAGCACTGAAATGTTGCCTATAAGTGAGTGATGGCAGGAGAAAAAACTCCACTCCACACTTTTCACCATTAGTTAAAATACGCTTTGTTTGAATCCAGTTACTACAGACAATATGGAGGAGATAATCCTGCTATTTTCCTCTAATGTGTCTGTTTGGGTTAGCAGATGGGCTCTGCAGGGGCATATTCTGTCTGGTCTGCCTCATATTTTAGCAGAGCTTTGTGTTCTCGTCTCAACACAGTTCACCCTCCACTCTTTCCCATCCGACTTAATTCGTGTTTATGTCCCTCCCTGCTTTCAGGCCTGAGCTGCCCCTTTGTAAAACAGAACGTTTAGTATCTAGACTTGACATTTACCTTAAAGACTCAACAGTTTGGAAGTTGTGGTCGGGTCAACGGAAGAATGCAGCCACCACAAAACCAAACCCACTATAGACTGGTGTAGACAGTACATTATTTACAGTACATACAGCAGCTTTGAACAAAAAAAAAGTATTATAAATTGAGAAATAGACACTTAAAACCCACCAAAAAATATTTCTCAAACTGTGTGGTACTTGGGCTTCTTCAGGCGATACTCAGAGTCATTTTTATTCATTTATGCTTCAGTAATGCATTTAAGTTCAGTTTTTTTCCTTCTTCAGACATGGTTTACACTCAGAGACTACAGAGATCCAATTTACGCCTATTTTAGACACAGGTTAGTCCTGCTTCGATCCAGATCTAGGCCTGGTCTGGTGGTACTTGGAACGTCAAATCTTTTATGAGGTGGTACTTGGTGTGAAAAGTTTGAAAATCACTGCGCAGGTGATGTTTTGTTGTCATGCTGTAGGTTTAATAACTTTCAATCTCCATTAACATATCTTTCACTGGTGCATTGTTTGGTTTTGACTTGTAAAGCGTCTTTGAGTTGAAAGGGCGAATGTACAGTATGTATGTGATGAATTATTATTATTATCTTTCTTCGCATGTAGCGTTTGTTGTTATATAAATGAAATAATGCTCCTGAACCAGACATGACCAGACATTCTAAAATGTTTTGTTTAGCTTGGGATAACTTGGACATAATACATCAGATAAGGACACTAAAGCAGAAATGTGTCTCTGTGGGGTGTTGGTTGGGGTCAGAGGTCACATGTTCATAAATAGACATAGTAATTCAGCCTGCTCTGATTTATATGTCCATGTCCACACGCAGAACAGAGAGGAGCCAAACTGGACCCACAGCAGTTGGTTCTCCTGGTCAATCCCATGGGCATCGCCTTACAACACATGCTACATCAGACACAGTTTAAATATTTCATAACAACTTTAGGTTTTGCCTTTACTGTCCTCGATATTTAGGGGGAACTTTCATGTGCTGGTAAATGTATTAAGTTAGATAATCTGTGTCGTCAAAATTGCCTTGAATGAACTGGAAAAGTGCAGAAAAACAGAATATTATTATACCTTTTTGAGACATATTTAATTTGAATTTCTTAGCAGCAGTTTTTGCAGCTTTTTGTTCATTTCTTGAATTTGAAGATACTTGATACTATAAATTTGGGTATGTTCCAAACATCAATTTTGATATTATCTTGTAGACCAGTCCTTCCCAAACTCCAGCAGGCCGAGGCCCCTTATATCAATTCAACAATTCCACGGGGCCCCCCAGTATCATGACACCACTCTTTTTAACGAATACGTAGTGTTTTCCTCATTAATTTCACAAACATTTACATTAAACAATGCAAATATTAGTAACTACACTGCACAAAGACGTATCTTAACATCTTTATACAAGAATATTTTACCTTCATTTGAGAAATTCTGACTTGCCAAGTAAAAAAAACATCTGCCAATAAAAAAAATATTTAAATTTATAAGAATTATGATATATTTATTCGTATTTTAGATGAAAAGCGCTATACAAATAAAATGTAGTATAATGTGAATGATGTGCATTCATCCTTTTGGAGGCCCCCCTGCAGTGCCTCTGATGACCCCCAGTTTGGGAATCACTGTAGACAATATTGGCCACCTCTACTGTCTTACACCCTGCAAACAAATACAGTCTCACTTACAGTATTTTTGGTATTAGACTTGCCTCACGCAAACATGTAAACATATATCTTTCCTCACATTTTCATCTGTGGCGTAAATGTCCATATATTAACATTGTATCCTTCTGTTCTCCTGTGTTAGAACAAGGCCAGACAATGTTTATCCAAACATCCCAAACTCCTGTATCTTAGGAACAGAATGACATCAAGCTTGGTGCTGCTGATTGGGACGGGGCTTTTGTAAGTCTGTGAACAGAGTTGTGGTTGAACGGTCCATTAAAGAATCTATGTATGATATTTGGGTGTGGATTCTATCCTTCTACGTTGGGTAGTCATGCAAGGTTTGGCATCGGTAGAAGAACAATTGACGTATGATTGTTCGGTACCAAAAAATACACAATTGATTTTATCCTATGAACAAACTCCTTCACTGCGAACAATAGTACAGTATATGTTCCCTTTATTTGAGCAGATAAGTAAAGGTATCTGCCAATGGAACACATATTTTGGCACAAGGAAATAATATGACGAAGTGAGAATTACTCCAAACTCAAAAATAAACTTATCAAGATATCACTTCATGCAGTGCTGAAGTGCTTGGATCTTCTGGGTGTGGCTAGATTTTCTTTCTTTTAGTTCATTCCAGGCAACGCATTCACATTTTTCTCCGCCCGTTTCACATCTGTCAAGATTCATCCCGTCTCAGAGCAGCTTACCTTTTACCCGTCATGAATGTTCAGCTCATTGACATTGGTATATACTGTAGTGCCCACAGGCCGCGTGGTAAGAACCATGTGTGGACAGGCTGCTCTCTGTAAAGACTTACAGTACTTAGGTAACATTTGAAGATGAAATTTGTCTTTTGCTTGATAAAAGTGGTACTCTTCTCTTTTTCGGTGATGTCCATTCATTTTGTTCTTGGCACTATACTATACCGAGTTTATTTATGAGTGGAAGATTTGAAGTTTGCGCTCATGTAAGTTTACGTTTGTGTTGTTTTTCCTACAGTCAGATGGATTGTTTTTAAGAGTTGATAATAGTGCTCTCCTGTGATCCCGGTCTGATGATATGGTGTAGTATGTGAAATGAAAGGGAACGCGATGGAGAAAACAAAGGCATGAGGTCATGAATCTAAGCTGATGTCAGCGATTGAGCCTCGAGCCAAAATGTGCCTGTGTGTGTGGTTAAATAAGTGTAGGCTGGGGAAGAACATCATTAACCTCAACATCACAGCCCAGTGTCCTTGCTTGAACACGCACTTTGTAGTTTGTTTAGAGGGAAATGATTGGTAACACACTTGTGGACATTTTTATGATTATGGGAATTAAAGCCTCGTTTATGATGGGGTTTGAGGCGTGTTTGTGTATAATTGATGCAATGTGCAATGAAAACAGTGTGGATACTGAAGGCCAAGGGTTAGGCAGGCCATGCTTTTCTTAGTTAAGCGTTGATTCCTTATCCCTGTGATTCAGATATTAGAAATTGCACCTTATTACAAACAGTCAGGCCTTTTTATACAGCAAATGTCGCTCATAAATGTCTTGCAGAATACAGCAGGCTAGGAGCTTGATTTTATACAGCGCTTTTCTGGAAACTCAAAGACACTTTACATGACATTCTGGCTTCCTGGCTTTTCCCCAGCAGTCTCCCATCCAAGTACTGACCAGGCCCTGCTCTGTTAACTTCCGAGGTCTGACGGGATCAGGCATAGTAAATGTAGTATATTTCAGGAGACTTTCTTGATAATGATAATCAAGCAGTATTTTTGCTAAACGTCAAAAATATTAAAATATTTTTCCCCACACATATTCTATTTACATTCACCCAAGTAAATCTACAATCACCTCTTCTTACTAGCATATTATTGTAAACTTGCATTCTCTAACAATTGTTTTATTTCTATAACATCTCTACACTGTGTTGCTTTTCAAATACATTTCAGATTAAGACTTGACTGAATGCCGTGCTTAATTTACACCTACAGACAACCAAATCTTCCCCACTCTCACTTCAAAGTCCTCCTCATACCTCCGTGTCTGATGCAGAGCCAGACCTGGACCCACTCCTGAGGCCAAGGAGAGAATGGACTTGACGCACAGCCATGAGGCCTTTACAGTGAGCTCATCGGTAACGCAGAATTGTTCAAATAACTGCTCTCTGACGTCTTTTAACTCCATTACATGCTCCACCAATCTGCTTTTCATTGGAGTGTGGTACAACAAGCGGCGCTGCTCAGTTCAAAGGGTCGTTCTTCATGTACAATATGAAGGGAGGGTCGGTCCATGTCTGAGTTGTTTGTTCACCTAGTTCACACATGTCAGTGCAATGTTTGATGCAATCTAAATTTGAGTTTTATATAGGCTAATGAAATTATTTGAAATGGGTCACTGTATCAGCTGATTCATTTTAATAGAGGAATAACTTGTCTTGTCTTTCGCCATTCACTAGAGCTGTTTCTGCGGTCTATGAAGTAGTTGTTTCGTCTCTCCAATGTAATGTTCTTTGCATTTCTCTTCCTTGCACTGGATTGAATAAACTACGTTGATCTGTTTGTGGCTTGGGGTCTTGTCTTTGGGATGGACTCATTTTTGCTTCAGTGTGTTCATTGGTTTGAAAAAGACTGGGAGTTTATGTTGTCGAAAGTTCCTCTGCAGTTTCTCGGAGACTCTCGCTACATAAGGCACACCCACTCCTCTCCTTCCTGGTTCGTGTCGCCTGTTTGTCCTGTTCTTTAACTAGATTTTTTCTTTGAGATTTGGCGAATGATCATATAGGTAGGGTATCCACAGACTGATAGGGGTCTCTGAACATGTAGTTGTTTTTCATCCTTTCCCTCTGCACTTGTAGGTACCTGTTTGGCTCTGTGTTGAAGTGTTCTAATTAAACTCTGTTTTTTTTTTTATCAGCAGCTCCATAGTTGCTGGTAAAAAAAGATGAATTAATATTTAAAGGCAATGTTGACAGAAAGTTTATATACAGTACTATAGATTTATATATGTGTGTGTTTTCTTTCAATCAACTGACACTAAACCAAGTATGGGCAAACTTTTTGATGTAAGGGCCACATTAGGTTTTTGAACTTGCCAAGGGGCCGGACCGGTTACTGTTTGGGGTATTTCAAACAAGTAACATTTTCAAATAGACCTTAAACACTTGAATACACAAAGCAAAGGCAACAAAATGGCAAAATTATTTTTGTATATCAATGAAAACACCCTTTTAGCCAGTGCATGGTCATGTTTCGTGGGCCAGATTGAAGAGCTAGGCGGCTTGCATTTGGTCCTCAGGCTATCTCTGCATGTACACACTATTAAGTCTATGTCAAATTTCATGTACACACTAGGAGACACCCAATTGATATTGTTAGGTCAGCCTTCCAAGTCTCAGTATAGTATTAGTTGTAGAAGTTCATTCAAGCTTACAGCTCTGAGCCTTTGATCCATTGTCTGAATAGAAAGGCTGAAACATGAATAAATCTCGTCAAAGTGACAAAGCTGTGCAAACAGTGGAACAAAAACTTTAGCTCTTTCATAAAGATAAGGAGTGCCATTACACCGTCTGCCTTTGATAAGGTTCCTGTTAAAAACTACGGCTCAATGTCAATTCCACCCAAGTTTATCCCACACAAAGTTCATTGAGATAATAAGTTTCCTCTGATTTCATGATTGCGATGTTTGTTTTACATGGTTGTGTGCGGGTTAGAGTAGCATGTTGGACAGAAGTGCATAAGGCTAATGTTGTGGGATCGGATGGTAATTCTTTGGTTCTGTATAGACAGGTCTTTGTGCCAGTCGTGGATCACATGTCACAATATTTGAACAGCTGCGAGCCAGGGGAGAGTGTTTGCTCTTTTCTGCAGAGATGAACTTTGATAAGAACACTGTGAGAACGTGAGGCTAGTGAAGGTACTACAATGGTTTTGTTTAGCTGGCGACGGCGCTCTTCATCATCTCGTCTTACTAAAATAGATTTGAGTTAAATAGACGTCGACACAAATGAACAGATTTACTGTTATTGAGTGATGTGTTGTGCAACGTGGATGTAAACACAGCGCACATGTGGCGTCTCCAAATAGATGTTTAGTCATTATCTCCGAGCTGAATAGGTCCCTGTTATGGATACATAAACAGCAAAGCAAAGAGTTTGACTCTTTTCCAGTGGTGGGCAGTAACAAAGTAAATTTGAGTTTTTCAGGACTTACTGTACTTTACTTGAGTAGTTTTTTTGTCAACAACTTATTACGTTCACTCCACCACAGTTGACAAACAAATATAATACTTCCTACTCCACTACATTTGTAAAAAAGCTCTTGTTACTCGTTTGGAGTGCAGACAAGCTGGTTGCATGTTTTTTTCTCTGATTTAATATCATTATGTCCACTCTGGAACAGAAGGTGGCGCTGTGCAGATGTACTAATTCAAAGCACTAACCAGGCAATGGTTTGTCCATCAAGTGTTTACTAATTTTGTATGTATCTGTTTTTCTGTTCTTTGGTCATTTCTATCTGCACGAGTTAAACCAGGGTGAACTGAAGAGGAAAAGACTCAAATGCATCTTCAGAAGTATTGTATTATTCAAATCCGTCTGTGTAGGTTCTCAGTCGTTGAGTTGTAATTTTTCACTGGGCAACTTTCACTTTCATTGGACTAATATTTGACCAGTAGTATCTGTACTTTTACTCAAGTAATGAAATGAAGTACTTCACACACCACTGCTCTTTTCTTTGCAAATCAGTAGAGGGCACATTTCTTGTAGACTTTTAGAAGTACAACACAACATAATAATGGGAAACATATAATAGATCTGATGGCTATTCGTGTGTGGTGATCTCAATGCTTTAGTTTAGTTTAGAAAATGAATCATAATCAGGATAGATTTTATTATTGTCCTTGTAAGGATTCACAAACTAGGAGATTTCTTTGGTGCAATCGTGCAGCATGAAACATAAAACTTAGATAGACTTAGAAGATAGTTTATGTATTGTATTATATGGACATGCATGATGAAAAATAGATTATAAAATATGATAAAATAACTAATTTAACACTAAACAACAGCGTGAATTGGGACTTGATTATGGAAACAAAGCAATGAAGCAGTTACGTTCGCTTGTGCATTTGTGAATACAATTATTTTCTCGATTATGTAATGTTTGTAGTTGGCATATAATATATTTTTAGTCTGTGAGTTGACATCAGTAGTGTATTGTAGTTTACTTTATGGGCACAAACCGGTTACAGACACAGAGAGTGGCATTTGCTCTACAGCACCAGCTTGGTATATTGAGCAAACCCCTGTGTGAAGACAGAGGGTGTTTGGTTGCTGTCCTTGACCTAAAGAGGTTGTGTGAACCATCATGGCCACATTGTATCGGGTTCAGAAAATGACAGAATCCATGACCTGGCCCCGACGTGGAATGTACTGCATCAACAAACGCACTTAGTGACCATCCGAATAATTCAAGTGCGAAGTGATAAGGAAAACTACATTGCCCCGCGTAAGTAAATAGTAGGGGGCCGGGGCTGTGTTTATTATATCAAAATGCTGAGGTCAGGTTATGGTCAAGAGCATGTGTAACAAACTTACATTATTAATAAGTGAAGCTTGGAGGTCATTGTGTTCGCTGGTTCTAATGAGAAGACTTTGCAGGGATTGTGTATACTGACTGCTGATTACATGGCTGGCCTCTGCTGCGGGGGAAATGCTTGGATCAGGCTCATGTGCAAGAGGAACACAAGACACTGGGGCCCTTGGCTAGGCAGACAATTAAAAAGCACGCTCTGTTTGCAGCACAGTCATTAATCATAGGGAAGCTGCAAAAGGGCATCATTTGAGCAGACACTTTTGCACCACCGTCTCGAAAATGTTGGAGGTTGTGAAGGCGCAGCTGAAGAAAAGGAAATGTGTTTATTTGTTTGTTTTTCTCCTGCAGGCTTTAGATGGGACATTGTAGTGTGAAGGAGGGTGAAGACTGGGAGAGACATTCAGCAAATTGGCAGAGCTGGGACTCCCAGTCCCATGACGCTGAGACTGGGAATGGCCCAGCATATGTGCTGCAGCTCATACCTCTAAACCCTAGAATAAGCTGCCTAATTATTACTATTTTTTTTTTTTCACCATAGTTTATTATTTATCTTATTTTTATATCTATATTTATGTTTCATGTTGCACGAGTACACCAAAGTAAATTCCTAGTCTGTGAAACCTTCATTGACAATGGCAATAAACTCTATTCTGATTCTGATTCTTCTAGTCCACACTGCCTGGAAGATCCTAGATGTGCAGGAGCATGCCTTTCTTAAGGACATCCATGAACAGGCCACTCTGCGTCGGGCCAATAAGATTCTGTGTGATCCGTCACACGCTCTGAACTAAGAATATGAGATGTTGCCTTCAGGAAGGAGGCTTAAAGTCCCCCCATTGTTGACTGAACAGATATAAAAACTCTTTTGTACCCTTTTCTATTGGGCTGTTGAACAAATTAAGCATAGAGTGCCAGGCACAATGAGATGGGCATATGTTGGGACAATGGACATTAGATTGATATTTCATATTCAATTGTATCTCTTATGTATGCATTGTCTAGTTGCCTTCTTATGTGCACTGGTTGGCTGCAGCATGGGTGAATAGCCCAAGTCATTCCGGATGTCCGGGACAATAAAGTTTATCTTATCTTCTCTTATCTTAAACCAGGCTTTCCCAATCCCAGTAATAGTAATAATAATCCATTCTATTCTAAATAATTTGTCATGTTTTACAGATAAAATGATAAATAACAAACCCTCTCAAACTATGTATTTTATGTACTGGGGCAGCCTCCTCGACCCTTGCAAATGAATATAACTGTGACATTTGCGGGGAACATTCAGCTCATTAAACCACATTTTGCTGTGGATATAGAAATAATAATTTCCCATGCTCTGTAGCGTCTACTATGTTCCACTGTGTCAGTTTATTAAACTTAAGTACTTGGCTTTAGGTTTTATCCTCTTACATAAAACACAGTCTCAAGCACCAGTTTCAAAATGCTTGTCACTCTGCATTATGCACTACAACTAAGATAAATGGCACCTCTGCCTAAAGACTCAGCTGAGGCAAGTAATCGGGGTCCGGACTGAAATCCAGGGCAAAGAGACAAGTTCAGCCTGTTTTGCTGAATATGCTATGTCCATATTGAAATGTATAATTCCAAAGATTGAAGTGAAGATGGAAGTTCATTGCAAATTATCTTTTGAAATCTCTCGTTTTTTTTCAGGGACTCGCCACACTTGGCTCAGGGTCTCCCAGGGGACCCCGGACCACAGTGAGACCACAGCAGAATTATATGATTTTATGTTATGAAATAAATTAAGATGAGATAATGCTTTATTGACCTCACAATGGAGAAATTTACTAAATATTTAAAATATGCTTATATAAGGCCATTGAAGTTCCCTAGCTGTGAATTCCTTGTGCGCCTGTCAGACCCTATGATTTGAGCCTCCCACACATGTGACAGTCTCCTCCTCAGCTCCAAGTTTGTATCTGCTGACACAGGAAGAAAGCTGTGTTGCCATAGTAACCCGACTCTGTTTAAAGCCCATTTAGTGGCCAGCTGCCAGTCAGGGATTTCACAAGGTGAGTTATCTCGCTCTCCAAAAACAACCCGATAGCACCAAGAGAAATGTCAATTCAACAAACTTAAAAAAAAAAAAAAAAACTATGAGTGGAAGAACGTTTTGTCGTGATGCACCTAAAGTGAAGTTAAAACAAGTTTAGCATGCAGTCTGTTGCGTGAAAAGGAAGGAAAACTTGTTGCAAATCCACTCAAGGCTGTTTGCTCTCACTGTCTTCACTGGGGACAAGGAGCGAGTGATGTGATTAGTGAATTAGTGTCTGTCCTTCCTGTTTGTCTTTTCTCTTTGAGGCGGAGCTGGGCGCTGTAGGCCTATTGTTTAGTTTATGCATGTATTGTGTTTAGGCTAATTGTGCAGGCTGTTGCATATAGAGCTCAGGCTTGTGACCACTAGGATTTCTGGGATTCTTGGCACATTCCATAATGACAAACCAAAGGAGTTTTTAAAAGTGTAAAATAATGGAGTCATCGTTCAGCATTGGACCCTACAGTACTGTATATATTTTGTAGTAGTACCTCTTTTCTCTACCTTTAAATTAATTGCCAATGGAAGTGTTTTTGAAGTTAAATTAAGACAAAAACAACTTCTTGCTCTTAAATTAGATAATAAATCAAAATTTTCTTGAAATTATATGCTTTTTCTCATTTTAACGGCAAAAATACTTGATCCTTTGGCAGTTAATCTTACTTGGCTAGTCAAAATGACTCAAATTAAGGTCCAATATTCTGAATTCAAGCAAATTTTACTTTACGATCACTTTTTGCAGTGTAAGATAAGAGATAAGATAAGATAATACTTTATTGATCTCACAATGGAGAAATTGACTTGTTACAACAGCTCTGAGGACAGGATCACACAGGGGGGTGCAAAAAGTCAGGAAATGTGCCATCAAAGAAGAAAAATAAGTTTGTAAAACAGGTAATAGTAATAATAATAATTTAATTTTTTTTAAAAATATATAGTAATGTCTCTAAATAAATTACACAAGCATCTCTTATGCACACTAAATAAGATTAAAAAAAAAAGGTCGAATTGGGCAGGGTGTGGTATGTATGCAATGGAGAATGAAATATTCTATCAGAGTTATCATTGCAGGTGAATACAGTATATAATAAATAACTGTTTACATTCAGGTGGTTGATAAAGTGACATTGCAGGTATTGTAAACACAGATGTTATTGCACATATTAAGTATTGCTATTGCACACACAGCAAGAGCTATCTCTGTCAACAAGCATCTGAAAATGACAAGCCAGTGAACTTTGACAGGATGTGCTGTTGCGATATTAAATGTCCCCAAGCACTGTTATATATAGCCCTCTCTTGGTTGTTTATTTCCTCTATTGTTAACTTTTATTACTCATGAGACAAAAAAAAACAAAAAAAAAAACATACACGGACATAAAGCCACATGGACACTGCACTGAGGAGCATGTGTCACTCCGGGTCAGGGCCACGGGGTCACTGCGCACCACGCTTTGGTCTTTTCCCTTGAAGAAGGGTTACATTTACGGCCTTTGCATGCTGCCCTTTCACAACCACTGTAAACGGCCTGCAGTCTGAGCCATGTGTCCATTGTGTGGCCGCACCCTGCCCTCTGCGGCTGCTAAACACATGCAGTTAAATTTAGACTGACCAACACGCAGGAGGACCTACAGTGACCCTGCGTCCCTGCACTTTTGTTACCTAAGAATGACTTCTTTACACACTCTCTCCTGTTTTATCGCGGCCCATAATGCTTAGGGGGGGGGGGGG
>OMNZ01048890.1:0-10055 GCA_900303255.1 Lesueurigobius sanzi | reverse complement strand
TGTGAAGTGAATGAATTCTTCTGATTACTTATGTCACTCATATGTACATTTCACTTTTCATTTTTAGACAGATAGATTTTAGCTTTTGGAAATATTAAACATAATTGAATACAAGACATAATGAATTTCCTGAATAGATCTCAAGTATCATGTTACACTGACTGCAGCAGCAGAGTGGCATTAATGTAAATGGTGAGAGGAGAGGAGTTGACTCAGCAAACCGAAGAGCAAAAATCATTCACATGGCCTACAAATGTGATTTTCTTAGTGCTTTTTAATTTGATAGAAAGCTTTATGAACAGATATCTGATATATAAGTCACCCTGGAGTGAAAGAATAGATCCATAACTTCTAACAACGGTTGGTTTGTTGGGAAAAATATTTTAAGTTCATTTTTATTCTTTTAGCATCTTTGAGAAAGCAAGCAAAGGGCAACATTCATTATGTGTGGACTATTGAACCATGGAGCCTATTTAAATATTTTCTCATTCAAAATTGCTTGCTGTTCTGCCTAAATGAGCTAAATAACAATTATACATCACTGATTTGCTATACTGTTTTGTATCATGCACCTTTGTTTCAGAACAGTGCTAATCTGGTAGTTCTTCAGTCATAATGTCCAGCGGTCCATGACAAACATGCTCCTGATGGGACCATGACCATGATGACTTCACCTATTAGCATCATCACCCTCCTCCTCCTCCTCTTGGCACAAAGGTCTATAAAAGGGCAGACGGCATTCAGTACTAACTATAGCAGTGTAAATTATGCAGATGAGTGCACTGCCCTTATGAATATGTGCATATGTCAAGGTCACCTAGAATTACATTCTGCGTAGTATATAAACCTATTGGCCCGATCAAATTGGATCAAATTTCTACATTTAAGTTGTCTCAGCTGGTCATGGCGAACCTGGAGCCTTCAGAGACACCACAGCATGTTTAATTAATCAACTTCACAGCCCATTTTAGTGTGAAGACGACTGCATCATGGTGTTCCATTGGAGCTAATTGGGGCCATGCCATCTATGTGTTTTCTAATCAAATTCTTATATTATGTGGCGTAACGTTGTTATAATTATGAATATATTATGGATGTATACATGTCTATAACGGGTATGGAAATGATTTTGATTTCTAATGAGAAGTTAAGGAATCCAAATTTACCTAGAACAAGCTTTCCCCAGCATTGGACAATTGTAAATCTCATAACAGACCAAATATTCTGAATATACAATACATCACGCAGCGTGTCACTTGTGTGGGGAAAAATAAGATTGGAAGTTAATGCAGAATATAATAATGGTCATACTTAGACGTGGAGAAGGTGAGTGCTTCAGTGGGTATAGAGGTGCCCGTGTCAGGTGCTCTTCAGGATCTAGAGCCAGGAGTCTATATTTAGAAAAAAGAAAATGATCCGAGGCACTCTGAGGTTGCAAATAAAAGTCCTTTATTCGAACAAAGAAATTCTTTGTTATTTGCAACCTCAGAGTGCCTCGGATCATTTTCTTTTTTCTAAATAATAATGGTCATGTTGGATAGTCCTCGTCAGCAATGTACATTTCCTGTGGATGACCCATTTAACCAAAGATGCTCAATAATTTACAATACATTTTTACTGACCCTGTTGAACAGAGCATGTTCTGTGTTTGGATGACCGGACTGGGCTTCACACAGCTAGGGCAACATTTACAAAATACATTGTGGTTGAAATAGCTGCATTTGCTTTAGCACAATGTTGTGCTTTGTTTAATGCGCGTGTCTTGTGCAGTCCTATGAATAGCTGCTGTAGAAGAGGCTGTAGTGTTGTGGGGCAGCAGGTCAAGCCTCCCCATATGGGTGCACCTCTCTCATATTATGTCCCAAGACACCGTTGTTATTATGTTTGTAGCCCGTGGCAGATTCAAGTGCATTTTGGTAGAGGGACATCTGAGCCACATCTCACAAACCATTCAATCTGAGTCAGCCGGCATACCAATGAGTCAGGGAGTCAAGTACAACCAGCCTTGTGTAATAGCGCCACTTCACTGGTGTCGAGGCACCTTAAAAGGATGTCCATTGTGCTTATGCATGTTTGCCGACAGCCCCCCTCCTGTTTGTGAAGAGGCACGTAACATCATTGCCCCCCCTTTGCCGGCTCTGGTGATTTCAACCTATTGGGATCCAGAGAGAGCGGATCACGTGGCTGTCCCCCCCTTGGCTCTGGTTTCCATGACGACGAGCACTGGCCCAGGCAGCATCTTGCCGTGCTGAGAGGAAGGAGAGGCGGCGGAGAGGGGGGGAGTGGAGGCGGTGAGGACAGACGGGGGAAAATTAGACAGAGAACAAATCCCGGCCGGTGGACTTCCTATTGGATGTTCAGCTCCTGTGATTGCTGTGATTGCTACAGTAAGTCTTATTGGATTGGTTTTGAACTTACAATGGTTTATTTCCGTGTGCACAAAACGAAAACAGATTATGGGGATACTGTTGTCATGGGATGCAATCTGTCAAATGAGCCTCTGAAGACTTTGGCAATGACTTCACGTGCACATCCTTTGTTATGCTGAATGTGTGCAGCATACCTTACCTTGGGTACACACGCCTTTGTTTGGTGCTTGGCTCTTGACTATTGACTGTCAGTGAATGTGACTGGAGAATGTGGCAGGGGAGAGGCGTGGCGGGAGTCAAGGTGCACAGGGTAATTAGGCGAGGTTTAATAATGTGCCATAACTACTGTATGTCTGCTGCGTGTGGTGCACCAGTTTATCAGTCATTACCTTGTCTGCATCCTTCCCATGGATCTGTGTTTTCTTTTCTTTTTTTTTTTATCATGCACCATTTATGATTGGGATGACACTGTGGTTTCCCATGTGGTATGTTTAATTAGCAAATTCAAACTAGGGCAGTCAGTTCATCATGTTCTGATGATGGTAGAGGGAGGCGTAAAAACAACCTGTAAATGCATAAGTGGGTTTATATTGATGAAGTTCATATTGGTACAGCTATCACCACATATTTTAGTAAATGCCCAGCCTGGTATACCATTGCACTTTCAGAGTATGAAAGAAAAATGTGCTGTGATTTTTATGTTAATAATAGCTGTTGGCCTACTATGCCAGTAGTGTGTATAGAGCAAGTGTGTCACATGGTATTAATTTGATAATATGGAGAAAACTGTCTCTGTGGTTCTTTTCACTAAGGGAAAATACTGTCCTAGACTACTGTCTGGCTTTGGTCACAAATTAATTTTCCGGTATATTTAGGACAGCCATTTGCCAGGCAGTGGTCAGTCTTCATTTGAGTCATGTGAGTAGAGTAGACCGAAAGACTTTCATTAGGAAACAAATGTCTCTTATTGTTATTGTTGTTATTAGTAGTATTATCATTACAAACGTGCATTTATCAGCCTACTGTACCCAGCCCTGGTTGTCTCCCACACCATGTGAAAGCAGCAGTGCCGCTGCGTCACGTTGGAAAAGACCAATCGGATTAAACTGAGTTAAAACATACAGGCTCATTCCAACAAATAAAGGGAGGTCCTGCCTCAATACGATCCAAATATCCCTGAATTCTCACGTTTTATTTTTTGAACTTAAACATGTGTATCTTTTCTATTCTCTTTGAGAAACTGTAACATTATATTTTCAAAATGTTAGTTTAAAGTACTATTTTGTTGTTCATCGACTTACTTGGTCGCCCCTCCTTCTTGCCATAATGGTTTGGCCCGATCCCTCTCTGTCAGTTTCAAGTTGCGCCTTCCCTGCTCGCTCTGGCTCCGGATCTCTCCCTGTTCTTACTGGACTAACTAAGAATAAAGCGATACAGTGGATTTTACTGGAAACCCCTTTGCACCAGCTATGGATTCTTACACGCGATTTATGGATGTGTCATAAAGACTCTGGAGTGCGAGGTAAACCTACTGCTCTAGTCCTTGGACAAACACGGTGCATTTTTAACATTGTCCTGAAACCCGTGGGCTGGAGTACCTCGCTGCACTGATGAATCATGCTCTTCTGGTCTTGAATAAACAGCTAAAGTCTTATTCGTCCGTAAACATGTGCGTATCATTCATGAGGGCACTGCATGCGTGTCGATGTAATGGTGCATCCTTGGTGTTTTGCCAAGCCCTTGTTTATACACTCCGGCGGTAAGCCTGTTACAGGTCGCCCGGGCATGAAGGATCTGAGGAATGTAGATGGAGCCAGTGCGCACTCTGTGACACACAGTGAATACGGATATAGTTTTGCAAATCTATCGGCACTAGGTCTAAGTTAAGGTCGTTGGCTACCTCCGTTAAAAGCTGATGTTTTCCTAGTTGTGGAATGAAATTTGTTTTGACCTCTTTTCTATGACCTCTTTTCTGTGACAGTGACCCTAAAAGGTGACCCCGAAGTTGTGGCGTGTGCTTATAAAATATAAAAAAAAATAAAGATTTTAGAAATGTTATGAAAGTAGGCATGTGTTTTGACCACAAAGTTTTCAACTTAATTTACTAGCTCTCTCTTTCAGTCCATATGTGTTTTAAGTGACTTCATGCTCTCTTTTTTTATATCTTAGATACAGTATATAATTTATAAAAGGTAATAGCTAACTGTAGGCAACAGAAATGTCTTCTATGCACCCTTTATTCCTCATGTTATTACTGTAGGTCTAAGTGTACATGTGTTTCCATAAATAATTTACCTGAATGAGTGAATGAATGTTTATTACATGCTTTTGTACAGTACACAAAAAATAACGACTTCCTCTTCTGAATAATGCTGTCTGGAACTTGGAGACATCCCCGTGCCCCAATTTGACTTGGGTTTGCTTGCACAGATGTGCTGAGTTTGTTTTGGAGTTTGAGTTATTTTGGAATCCAGTAGCTAATGTTATGTTGATCTAAAGGGGCAATTTTGTGGTGTCTGTGTTACAATGCAGACACAAGAGTTTAAGCTGCTGCTGCGCATTGTTTTACTTTCAATATGTTTCCTCTCCGTTCTGGGCAATACATGAATGGAAGTCTGATTTACTGATTATGGGTGAATTTGACATAGCCTCAGATTGTTGTTGCTGTGATCTAAAGTGTTACTTTACTTAATGGATTCATGTGAGTGACACTGACAGTCAAGTGGATCAGTTGTATTCCTTCCTGACAGGCATTTCTTCAAGACAAACCCTCTCAGCTGCTGATGGGCATTAGCCGTGTCCATCACTGATATTGACTTTTGCTGTCTGTTGCATTTTGTTCCTCCTTTGCCTGCCAGCCTAGAGATGACCCTTTTTCTGATCTCATGGTGTTTCTAGTCTAAAGACTTTGATTGCGGCTGGGCTTGTTATCTTGTGATAGCTTCCGGCTTTGCTCTTTTGGATCAGGATGCGAAACAGTGGCTGAAAGATGTTTGTTCGGGACCTGAATCAGAACAAGAAGTCGGCCAAATTGCGCTCTGGGCTCTGAGTTTGAAAGAGGTCGAGAATGATTTAACTCCTACATTACTCCATTTTGTTTTTCGGTAAAATACTCACTGTCGCGTTGGAAAATCACCAAAATCCACTGGCTCGGTTGTTATCTGAAAGGTACTAAGGCTCTATTTAACCAGCATTCTGACAATATCATCTAAAAGGACAGTAGTTTTTCTGGGTTGTAAATTTGTCTTTGTAAATGATGTTCTTTTAAGTGCCATTGTAATAGTGTTGTGTCAATTCTATGCAATAATAATTATACATTGTAATTTTATATAGATTGTTTAAACATTTCGAGAAAAAATATCCTCTTGCAGGTGGTTGGGTCAAGAGAGACTTTGGTCCATTAACTTTTGTCCACTCTTCACTCACTGTCATTGAATGTTGCGGCCCCAAAGCAGCACAACAATCAACAACTTCCCTTGACCATAATATAATGTTTCGCAAAATGTAATACATATTAATTAGGAAATTTCCATTCTAACACCGGATAGCATGTCTTCGGGCTGGGCAATGAATCGAAAAATAATTTTGGTTTCGGCACGGTGGCGCATCGGTTAGCCCTTGTGCTTCACAGTAACAAGCTCCCGGGTTTCTGTGTGGAGTTTGCATCATGTTCTCCTCATGTCTGCGTAGGTTTTCTCCAGGTGCTCCGGTTTCACCTACCACCAAAAACATGTACAATAGATGAGAATGAATGACACAGTGAGAGAGTGAATGGTTGGTGGTGGTTGGAGGGGCCGATGGCGCAGAATGGCAGCCTCGCTTCTGTCATCATTGAGTTTGGTGTGGATGAATAATGTCTACAGTGTAGGCCTTTGAGAAACTTGGTAAACTAAACAGGCTTGAAAAGTGCAAAATGTAAGGCTTTATTTTTTTTATCATTATTATTGCTTGATCTAAATAATCGTCACTTGGCTTTTTAATTTTAAGATTTAGCCAATTTTATGGCTGTAGCATGTGGTTTGGAGTTTGGAGGATTTGTGTGTGTTAACCTCTTATACCCCACAGGACCCAAATTGGACACACAAGGCGCAGTGGGCCCAAAATAGTTGACAAAAGCACCATCAACTACGAAAAATTTGACGATTCAATTGTGATTTGAAAACATAAAAACTCAGGTCCACTCTAAAGAAACGTAAAGTCGGCAATATTGATCATTTTTGGGGCAACTGACCGATTCTTCTGAAAGGTTTAGAGATCCCTGCCTCCACTTCACCGAGTCCTGTGCAAATAAAGACCCAGAACATTATCTAACCCAGGGGTGCTCAAACTCAGCCTCCCAGGAGTTTCATTTGGCCTTCGAGATGGTGCTTACTTTTATTAGAATTGTCCACTTTGATTAATTTGCAACTGAATGGACTGTCAACCAAAACAGCTTTAACCTCTTATACCCTACATGACCCAAATTTGGCACGCTGGGGTTTAAGGGGTTAAAAAGGAAATGATTAATTAAAGGGGCACTATGCAACTTTTTAAGTGAAAAATACAACTTTGATATTTGTGCATATTTGACCTTTTAGTGGCACAGTGGTTGTATGGGAGCAGAATGGCACCTTTACTTTCCATTACAGTGGCCTCTATGACGCTCCAGGATCAATTGTTTTTAAGGTTTCTGGTCCGTTTCTATGAAAACCCTAAAAACAATAGATCCTGGAGCATCATTGAAGCTGCTGTGATGGAAAGTCAAGGTGCCATGCTGCTCCCATACAGTCACTGGGTCACTAAAAGGTCAAATATGCACAAATATCAAAGTTGTATTTTTCACTTAAAAAGTTGCATAGTGCCCCTTTAATTAATCATTTCCTTGCATAGTGTTTAACTTTAAAGTTGATTTTTAAGGTATATCTTGTCTTGTCTAGTTTATGTGGTTTTAATACAAAATGAATTGAGCATCGAGATTGATCACTATGACCTAAAACAAAATCATGACTATTATTCTTGTCATATTGCCCAGCCCTAGCATCTCTGAAGAATCTCTGGCTAATAGTCTGATTCACTTTGTCCCGTCTACGGCTTTCTCTCTCTCATAAGTTCCGTGCAGCCGCAAATCCTTGTGGTCTGACAGAGCAGCACGGATTTGGAAAACATTGAAAGAACAGAGACAAGGAAGTCCACAGACTGCTCCTGCTGTGTCACGCGCAGCTGGACACTTCCCAATTGTCCAGGAGTCTGGCACTTGGATTTACTCCTCATCAGACGTTTGCTGTTAGCCCTTTGGTCAGACTTGTAAAATTACACCTGGCTTGAAGCGATTTACTAAGTTGTTTAAAGATGATTAACCTTTGAGCCCTTTAGACAACAGTGCAACAGTTATGATGACTTTATTCCATGGTACTGACTCACTAAAGTTGGCATGATTACTAGAAATTGTTCAAACATGATGACAATGATGATAAACATCATTTTATCATTTTATAATTAGAAGTACTTCATTTTGAGATTATATTTTAGGGCTGAACAATCACAATATCCACTTCAGATTACAACAATTAAGCCAGGTATTATGTGAAGATTTGAAGATTTTATGCGTGGCTAAGTACGTTTATTTGCTTTTCAATTTTTTCTAAAGATTAAAGACTTAACTTTTTTCTCTTTTACCCAACAGTTCAGAAGTAGGTCAGTGTGGCAAGTGCATTCCTCCGTCTCGGCCGGTGCGACTGTTTACATTTTGCCACTCTGCTGACCCTTGAACGCTGAAGAATTACGACACAATCGGTGTTTACAGTGGCACGTTGTGATGTCACAGTTGGTAAGGGAATATAAAGGCACGGAGAAGATTTACCTTTGACTTGCACGTTAAGTTTCTCCAGTCAGGCAGTTAATCAGTACACATCCACGGAGTGCTTATCTCCTATTATGTGCAGGAAAATTTCCCTGACACGGAGAGGAAATTCTTCAAGAAATGAGTCGCAACCTTTGTGGCTCCCGCACTCGACTTACATGGAAAATGAACAAAGCACCTATTCAGCATTTTTGGTTATTAAATGCATTGCCAATTGGAGCCATTGTTATGATGTCAAAGCTTTGGTGTTTACAGTGTTTTGCATTTCTGTGGTTGTCCTGAACAAACTGTATATTCACCGTTTGTTTTTGAATATATTGTCAAAGCTGAAACACAATGTTATTTAGCTTGTGATTGTGAAAATTGCTGCCCTCTTCCAGACACCAAAGTTAGGGATCATTAAAAGTACCATAGTGGAGCAATTGTCCTCTATGCTTTTTTCACTAATAATTATTGATAGGGATGCACCGATACCACTTTTTCTCAAACCGATACGAGTATGAGTACTTTGATTTGAGTACTTGCCGATACCGAGTACCGATACGAGTACAAGGCATTTTCTTCAAACATACATCTTTGTAGCTGGGTTACAAAAGATTGGTTAGTTCTCATTTCCATTTACTGGAGTCATTTATCAATTATAATATTACTTTTAAGAGAAGTTTGATCAGAATTATACAGTTAAAGTAAAGTTAATTGAATATAATATTTGTAATAAGCATGTGTAATGATGTGTTTTGGGTCTCACCATTTTAATTTAAGATGGAAATTATAGGAAATATTTATGTCCTCATTCTACACACTGTTCATATCCAAAAGTTAAATACCCTGTGTTGTATTTGTATATAATGGTATGTAGATGGTTACTTATTATTTTAACTAGACTGGCGTCATTTAGCCTCCCTACAGCTGGAGATATGGTTGTTTCTTTTTATCTTCCGCTAGCTTGCTTGTTAGCATAATATTGGATATTTTAGCTCCAGGAGCATGTGGTATCGGTCCCTTTGTATCGGAGCCTCATTAATGAGTACGAGTACAAAGAGGTGGTATCGGCCCAATACCCGATACTGGTATCGGTATCGGTGCATCCCTAATTATTGACTTTTTTACTGGCTGCTAGCCTTATTCTCCATGTCTGGTATTAGTCCAGTAAACTATTTTTGACTGTTTCGCCTGGATGTGTGCGTGAACTGTACTTAGGCCTTGTTATCTGCTTTTCTGGACAAGAGACAAATCCTTCTTCAGTAGTTTCCTCTTGCTTTATTTTGATAACCGAAGTGTCGGGACCAGGACCCTCCGCCCTCACAGCAACTCATTTATCCCATCAGTTTGATGTGGAATCAATCACAGCCATTTATTTCGCATCTCGGAAGATACACAAGATATCATCGCTCAAATACCCATGTATTATTCACGTTTTTACAGCAATTAGTGCTGTTGATTTGGCAGAAGCTCTTTCTCAATCCTCTATTTGATTTTGATGTGGTCGCTCATATGCCATGTTTGCTTTGAATCTGATTGGCTAATCTGTCATTATCTTTATAGAATAGGAAAAGAATAGTGTTGGCAAAGCTACCGTAACTCCACTGTAGGGATGTCAAGATGAACCGATTTTATGATTACAGCGGTTATAAAAGTTTGCGGTATGTTAATTGTTAGAATTTTAGGACTCAAGGTCAATCGTCTCATAAGCCACAGTTTGTATGCGACCTAAACCTGGTCTAAACATGACGTATACCTGGTCTAAACTTTGTCTAAACCTGGTCTAAATAAGACCTAAACCTGGTCTAAACTTTGTCTAAACCTGGTCTAAATAAGACCTAAACCTGGTCTAAACTTTGTCTAAA
>OMNZ01048874.1:5358-16400 GCA_900303255.1 Lesueurigobius sanzi | reverse complement strand
GTCTCCATGTAAACAGGAATATGAGTATCTAGGTTTCTCCGAGCGCATGTAAACATCATATCCAGAATACTGCCATAACCAGGATATTACTAATAACCAGGATATTACTAATAACCAGGATATTACTAATAATCGGGATATTACTAATAACCAGGATGCTCCAGCGCATGTAAACGCACTCACAGTTTTAGATTCATGTGCACTTAAATTCTCTTTTTCTTTGATGTTACTTTACAGTATTTGGTGAAAACAGATTTTTCACGCAGTGGTCAATTTTGAGATTTTTGTTTAGTTTTTTTTTTTTACTTGTCCCTTAACATCTTAGTTTCATTTAGTTTAGTTTATTTTTTCGCAATTAATTACAGAACAACTTTCAGATATTTTTCCATTGTGAAAAAAAAGGGACTCCCAAGAAGCTCAGAGCTTATAAGGTCGGGGTCCAAACACAAGTAAACAAAACCACACAAGACAATAATACAATAAAAGACATTACAAAACAATGATATGATTAAAAAAAAAAAAGAAAAGAAGATTGTAACCCTTTAGTGCTGTAGCCGTGTATCGAAAAAGTTGCGTACATTGTCAGTAAAAGACCACATTGAGCCTTTACAATGTTTACGATATGATGATTTGTCGAGTCCCACATCTGGCTTTACCAAGAAGTAAATCCAACATGGCTCCCACAGGTATCCATTCACAAATATTAACATGTTTGGTCCTTCCTAGCGTGATTTCTTGAGTTTTGAACCCCAAAAAACTAGATTCGATTTTTACAGATTTATTCACTCATAACTAGACAAACTAAACAAGATCCAAAATCCCCTCGGTAAAAGTTTTTGCAACTAAAGTATTAACAAAATAAACCGTAAATTTAAACCTGGTTCTATCCATTAGATTTTGTTGACGAAAATAGGCAATTTTTACACATAAATTCCTTATTGTTATAAATTGACGCCACTCACTTTAAATGTCTCCCCATTCACCTGAAGCATCTTAATTGTCAAGCTTTTGTCAAAGAGCTGGATGTGTTTACTGGTGGTCAAATGAAAACTTATTCATTTATTTGAACAGTAGCATGTATCCTGTAGACATATACGTATTTAGTGAATATGGCCTGGTAAACCCTTATGGTAAATGTCATTGTCCTGTGTTTAGGCCTCAGATCTTGGTCCTGACCGCTTCAGTCCGGACCAGACCTGCTCTTCTGGACCTGGCTCACTCCTTCTCCAAGACGTTTGGCCTCTGTCTCGCCTGTGAAGTGTTTGTGGTAAGAGCTTTAGGGTCAGACTAAACTTCATGAACACATCTTTTCATAGCACCTCCTTTAAATGGTAGAGAGCAGCAGTGCGAATTTTATCTCCTAACTGTTGTTTAAAGCTGGCCATACACTTTCCGTTATCAAAAGTGGTCACTGCCTCTTCCTCAGTACAGTGATGAATCAGAATTTGTATCTCAAGTTACTGTCACGTTAAAGCTTTTTCTGTTTGAAAGTTGTCCAAAACACCAAGTGCGTGGGTGGACAATTTCATGCCTGGCCTTTTCCGAATGCAAATCTATATGGATGCATCGCCAGCTCAACTCAGTCAGTCCCTATAATCTTTAAGCATCACGCCTTAATTTAAAACTCAATTTGCACTTCACACAGATTCAAATTAGCACAGATGTAGAAACGTAAGTGAATTTCAACCACGGGAAACTGTGGGGGAAAGCAGGCTACCTCACACCCGGGTCATTTGTGATCGGAATATAAACTTCAGGAGCAAGTGGGGGGGTGTTCGTTTTTCAATAACGCAGCATGGTCGTTTCTTTCCCCCGCAGGGCCCGAGATCAGAGGCGCTGGAGGAGATGAATGCGAACATGGAGAAGAACCAGATGTACCTGAGGAAGACCAAACGAAAGGCTTTCTACACGGGTGTGGTGTGTGAGGACTTCAGAGAGGGAACTGTGGCGCTACTGCAGGTACGACCAATGAGGATAACAATACACTAATATAAATATTCTCCTGTACGCAGTGCTGGGAAAAGTTTACTTAAAGGGGCTATACCTCATTTTTGTCCTAGTAGTGGAATGAAATGAGTTTTTCCTCCTTTAGTATATTTCAAATTTAAACATTTGTGGAAATAATACTGTGCGTCTAAATATAAAGCATTTATTTTTCCGTTTCATGGTTTGCAGGCTAGTTTTCTAGTATTTCTATGACTATGACCCAAAAAAGTGACCCCACCAGTTGTTAAATGTGCTTATAAACTCATCTCTCAGAAGAATCAGGATTTAAAAAATGTGTTGGGAAAGGAAACTATCAATTTATTTTATTTTCTCCCTGTTCCATCATTGGTAATGGGAAAAAAAGAGGTTTAATGAGGTAAATCAGGTATAGTGCCTTTAAGACATGGTAGGTGAAACCATCATTTTGGAAATTTTGAGATTTCAGTGTAGTTTGGTCCCTAGACATCGTAGCTAACCCAGGCATAGATAGTGACATAATTTTGTACCCACGTGGAGTGCGTGAAGTCCACAACAAGACGTTGTTCGTCATATATGATAATATTCTCTGTGGGAGAAGCCAGTGAAGAAAATACGCGGACAACAACTTGCGCAGACGCTACCCCCGGGTCTACGATATGAGACCTGGGACTTTAGCGAATCTGCGCTAAAGTCATAGAGACTTACGTTTTTTGGGGCTTTAAAATGAGCCCAGCCATGTCCTTCGAGGCCTCCGGGGGGAGGTGTAAGGTCGTGTTGAAAATTTGTGTCAAAAAGTGCAAAGTTAGCATTAGCTAAAACTGCTGACTCTGCACACAATCACCCAGGGATTCAAAACGGTATTGGTTAAAAACTTTTTTTTTTTTTCTTTTGTCTGAAAAGTTGACTTCTTCATCCTGATCATGTGTCTCTGGTCAGCTGCCATCTTGTTTTCTGTTTATATAGAACATGGAGGGCAAAAGTATGGAGAAACATTTGGGCCAAAAATGAGCACAACTATGGAGTAACATTTAGGACAAACTTGTTGTTGTAATTGAAAGAGGGAGTGTCCTGGATGTGAGGTGTCCTTGATGATGTTTTGGGCCTTCTTGAGGCAACATGAGCAGTATAGCTCTGTCAGGGAGAGCAGAGGGCAGCCAGTGATCTTCTAAGCAGTGTTAATGATCTTCTGAAGCACTGAGCCCCCGTGCAGCTGTTATACCACACACACATGCAGTATGTGAGGATGCTCTCGATCAAGCACCTATAGAAGGACACCAGCAGTCTCTGGCAGATGTTATTTTTCCTTAGGATCCTCAGGAAATACAGTCTCTGTTGGGCCTTTTTCAGTAACTCAGAAGCTCAGGTCCTCCTCAATGTGGACTCCAAGGAAACAGAAGTCTGTTACCCTCTCCACGCAGTCTTCTCTACTACAGCACTATATCATTAAAGAGTCCAAGCACTTGATGGTGCACCATGAGGAGGCAATAAAACAAAATAAATACCAAGCGAAAATAATGATTCAAAAATGTCCCAAGACCTGGAAGGGTTGCCAATTTCGAGCGAGTTACGTTTTTACTCGAGATCTCCACTTTAGTAGCACCAACAGACCCCAAACCTCCCAGTCTTGTACTCTCTCCCTCTTCTGTGTTGGCCAAGCCTGGTTTTAAATAATTGTTTGGTCTCCCCGATATAATGTTCTTTGCATTCCTCTTCTTTGCAATGAATAGAATAAACCACGTTGCTCTTTTTGTGGTTTGGGATCTTGTCTTTAGGGTGAACTAGTTTTTGTCTTAATGTATTCATTGGTTTGAAGTAAACTGGGATTTTATGTTGTCTAAAAACCCTCTGCATTTTCTCTGAGACTCCAGAGACATAGGGTACTGTTTGTCCTGTTCTTTAACTAATCTTTTCCTTTTAACAATATTTTGAAGGTTTTTTGTTCAGACTTTTCAATATTTCATTTCTAGTCTGATTTAGAAAAAAAATAAATCCCCTCTGATTTCTATGTTTGCATATTCTGTATCGAAAGCCATGTTTGTTTGGGTCAGTCTGTCCGAGGACAAGATGACTTCAGGAGCGGCTTAACATCACTGACCCAGGAGTGAATGAATAATAGACTAATATAAGTACTGTCTATCATCATGATTAGGAATGCATTTAGATAAGATCTTACTCAACATGTACAAGTACATAACCAACTTTGTCCTTTATCCGACGTTTAATAGACTTAATTATTCTGAAAACACACATTGAATTTCCACAGAAGCCGCCCCATTTCTCTCCCTGGTATCTATTGCCGTTTTATAACCTGAGTTTCGCGTCTGTGGGGCGTTCTGTGCAAGACGAGGGAGTTAATAACGAACAGAAAACAGTTTTATAACGTCAGCAGCTATCACCTTCGGAGATAAGGCCAGGGATCATTGTCAGGAACTGCTTACTTCAAACAGCGCCAGAGATTAAGAGCTATAATTGATTAACATAGAGTGGAGCGAGTCCCTACGGAGAGAGATATGAGGATCACTTCTGGTAATAATACAGCGGCCTCTTAGACGTTCTGCTGTGGGCGAGACGCTGCAGGTGAAGACATGCAGTTGTTGTGTGTAGTTTTGTGCCTTAACATGTTAGCTTCAATGTCAAGTTAAGGCGGGACGCTGTCGGTGAAGAGGGAGAAATTAATTAATGTGTGTGTGATGTCAATTTGAAATGTTTGCTATTTATTATTGATATAAATGTGAGGTAAAAATGCATTGCCAGTTTTCATATTAAAAAATACAATTATTTTTGTATAATTTATACATAAATATGTCCAAAATTACCTGCATTTTCTGCAGCAAAATCTAAATAATGGGTAGAGTTGAGTATGGTGTGAATGAACAGTGCAGCACTTTGAGAAACTTGAAAAGCACAATGCAAGTGTAATTTAGGGTTTTCAAACCTTAAATTGGTTTATTTTGTTGATATATTATATTACAAAAAATGTTTGTAACTAATATATCAACAAAATATTGATATATTTTTCGTTTTTTGAATAAAAAGGTTATTAATGAATAAATGAAGAGTTAATTTGCAAAAACAGATAAGTGCCATTGACAAAAATGGTCATTTTCTTTTTGTGTAGCAGTGTTTTTAATGACCAGATCCATTTCAGTGACTCAAAAATATGATGCTACTTGTTATTGAACAAATTGATCTAGCTTTATTGTGACTGGTGTTACCCGTAGACTACGATATAAATTGAAATCAAGTTTGCAATAAATTCAAAACAGAGATATCTGTTTTTGCAAATGAACTCTTCAAATATTATGTAAAAAAATGTAATTTTGCCATGTTTTTTTTTGTTCAATAACTCAATAAATCAGGCTAGGAATTAAATATTGAAAGATTCATCTGAACAAACCTTCAAAATATTGCCGGGAAAGTTTGGAGTCTGTAGGAGCTCCTGAAGTGGAGATGTTGTCACCACAATGTATTTCAGAAAATGCTCATTGAAGTTACAATTTCCCATATACAAGATTTCAGCAGGGCATTAAAAGGCAGAATTGTGAAAAAAAAATAAGGCCTTAAATGTCATTAAAAGCATCAAATAGAAAATCATTCTGGCATTAAATCAACAATGGCATTGCTCAAGTCATTTTACTGCAGAAGTCCGTCAAAAACACCAAAAAACGGTCTAGACTTCATTATTGGCTGAAATGACTCACCGTTTCTGATGAAAAGGTCTCCAGTGTAACAAATCTTTCTATTGAACATGGAAATTAATATTAAATACGCACCAATTTATGGCAATTGTGGCATTAAAAATGTAGTATTTGGGCATTAAAATGGACTTGCTGCTACCTGTAGAAACCCTGATATAGTTCTATGGAGAAATGTTGAAGCAGAGCAATAATTATTGTACATTTTAGGTCCGTTATTTGTTTCCAGGTGAAAGTTTATATGTTAAGGCCCAAAGTGCGGCCCTCAGACCAATTTTTGGTAGCCCACACACTTCTTGTTGAATTGGCACACATCGCTAGAGATTATACCTTTGTCTGCAAGTTTAACAATTCTACACAGTTAAGACCTCAAAAACTAGCATTTTATTGTGAGACAGAGCTTGAAATAAGATTTTGAGACTTTAATACATCTCTGGAGAAATGTTTAAGCTTCTCTTAAATGAACCCAGTTGAATATTTGACTGCACTGGCCCCCGATCTGTGGCCCTCTATGCCTTATGCAATTGAATATGCGCCTCCTGATGAAAAAAGTTTGGACACAACTGTATTAAGAGAACAAACTGGTCCAAAACCTGAACATTGAATGAGTTTTGCTTACATTAAAATGGGCATTGGGGCAATAATATGGCCAAACAATCATTGGTGCTGCTAACTTACCACTTTTCTTTCTATCATCATCAGAAAAAGCCAACTATTTGTGTTAATCTTACTTTCTCTATTTCCTTCCCTCAGACTTTAACTCATGGATGATAGTTGACAAGCACGAGCAGTGATGACGTGTTAAAAATATATTGCGTATACTTTCATCCTATTTTGCTGGTGAATAATTAAAATATCCAGCCGAAGCGTTTCTAAAGACTTGCTGACATGAAGCTTCTTCTACGGACACGCACAGTAGGAAATCATCAGATATTCCTTTCAGCTCGCATAGACTTAGGTTCGTTCGTGACTCCCGCTCTGCATCTGCGCGCCTTTTGTTTGTTTACTCGCAGATAAATTAACCGTACGTGTTTCCGTCTCTGTTCAGGCGTCAGGTCTCGGTCGCATGAAGCCGAACACTTTGATGATGGGCTTCAAGACGAACTGGAGGACGGCGGGAGCAGAGGCCGTGCGCAACTACGTGGGAATCCTACAGTGAGTGCAGGGCAGGGAACACTCCGGATCACTTCAGTTGTTGAAGGTCATGTAAACGTTACATCAGGGACTTTTGAGTAGTTTTTGTTTCATTATGATTTCAAAAGAGTAAACTGTATTTTTATGTCATCATTCATATTCTATGAAAAAGACCAAAAGATTAAAAGGGTATGTAAGCTTATCAGCACAACTATATTCATTTTTCAAGAGAGTTTCCTGTGATACCGTTGTTACAGAAAATTCAGAGCCTGTGTGCCCCCTCTATTTACAAACACACACAGCATCAGCAAAAAGTAGAATACCTACATTTGCTAAATCTGCCAACAATGGGGTAACGTCTTTCTCTCCCCTAGAGTTGTATTAGCAACTGAAATCGACATTCAGAATCAGGAAAGACCAAAGAGCTTTGATAAAACTCTACATGGACATGGCCATAGGTTTATACTGTATATATGAATGAATGGCAAGCACTGGCGGCCATGTTGTGATTGTCCTTTCGAACCCAGTGCACTTTTTAGCAGCAACTAAAACAAACAAGCTGGACCGTTCTTACTTGTCCTTTGTTTGCACGTTATTGTAAATTTGCTTGGAGTTGACCCGCGTGTCCTTGTTCCGCAGCGACGCCTTTGATTTCGAGTACGGGACAGTGGTGCTGAGGATGGACGAAGGGCTGGACATGGCTCATATCGTCGAGGCAGAAGGTGAGAATTTACATGAATGAGCGTTAGAGGTGGACAGAACAGAACCTCCCAAGTCCAGCAGGTCGCGGCCCATTCGAATCAATCCAACGATCCCTCAGCGCCCCCCACGAATATGAAATCACTCTTTTTGAAGAATATATTCCTCCTTAATTTTGCATTCATTTAAGATACATATTAACTGCACTGCAAAAAATGATATCTTAATAAGTGAAACATTCTAGATTTAAGAATATTAGAGTAATCCTGACTTTCCAAGTGAAAAGGAAGAGTTTTGTTCCTTTTTCAAACACTCGACCCTACACTTTTTGATTTATTATGTTATATCCGGATTTATTCAAGACTATTATCTATTTTGGCGACAGTGGTCCACGTTAATACATTTCCCAGCACATTTTTGCGTCGTTTTTGATGATTTGCAAAAAATATGATTATCTTTGTCAAGAAAGTCCCGCGAAATATTGAAATATATATATTTTTTTCTTAACATCGCCAAACCCTATTGAACATGTGCATTCCCTCTATAACTTGTCCCTTTGATAGTTGTCTGGATGTGCTATATTTCCTGAATAAAAGGTACGCATTATGCATCGCACAATATTCCCCTCGCCCAACGGATAATAAAAAATATGTCAGGAGCCGAAGGATGTGCAAAGATGAAAAATGGCAGGATAAAATAGGACCTAATAAAAATGCTGACAAAACAAACTCATTCTCCCAAACAAAACAAAACAACTGGTGTTATTTATGCGATCTTCTGATATGCTGCTTATAACAACGTGGTGAGACACTGCAACTGAATTTAAATCAGTGAGTGACATCAATTTGAAACCTTTGCTGCGTATTCCTGACATAAATATGAGAAAGAAATGTATTGCGATCACATTCAGTTTTTGAATGATTGAGTTATTAGTGAATAATCCTGTAAAAGTTCTAATTTTGCCTTGTTTTTAAGGGGCAATACTGGAAAGTTTAGCTACTAAAGTGGAGGTTTGAATTTGTACAGATTTATTCAAAAACTAAAAGATCCCAAATCCCTTTTGAACAAATCTTTGTAACTAATCAAACCATACATTTAAAACTGGCTCTATCCAATTTTTAGCTTTCATTGCCAAATATTAGGCAATTATTACACATAAAATGCTTTATTTTTATTCAACCTGGACTCAGACAGGGACAAGCAGCGATTAGGAAGATTTGTCAACATATAATCACAGGGAGAAGACATCAATGTATGAATTAAAGTTAGTCTAGATGGGTAGGTCTGTGTAAGTTCTCAGTCGTGCGCCTCCATCTCAAAGCCACCAATCACTCATGTGAGGACAGTGAAGTTAAGATTTTAGCAAAAGAATATAGATGGTTTGAGCGCGGAGTAAAAGAAGCCATGTTTGTTCAAAAAAGAGAATCCATCTATGAACCGCATTGGAGGAGTTTGGTTTAGTTTAGCACCTGTATACAACAACATCCTTAGACAGAAACCATCTCTATGTCATGCTAATAAGGCTGGGTCAGAGGCCAGAGCAGGGCCATAGAAAAGTGTGAACAGCCTTAAACAAAGCCCAGGGTAAGCCAATAGGAAGGTAGCAAGCAGTAATTAGGTGTGAATAGGTTAAGATGTTTTTCTCCAACCTTTAGAACCAAGAGAGGTGGAACTTAGAAGTTAACTCCTCCTACTGGTTCTCCATCAAAGACCCACGAGCGTGTCAATTGTGCTCAGTGTTTACGAGTGTACGAACTTCAACTACAGTGTACAGATGAAGACTGAAGAATCTTTGCCTACTATGGATGTGTAGGTTAGAGTTAGGAATGTCTTCCCCCGGAGCCTGGACACTGGTGGTGGTACGAGAGGCCGGTGAAGGATGTAGCGGGGTGGAGCCCTGGACGGAAGAGGCGGTGTTGGGGTGGAGGTGGGTTGCTGGAGGTTTAAAAGCCGGACCGAGGGCGGTGATTGGCTGCGACAAAGGCGTGGCTCTTGCGCTGATAGGCTGAGGTGGAGGAGTGACCCTTGCACAAGCGCTTATCCAGATTTGTTGGACACTCTTCTTCTAGAGTTTATCTTTTTTAATTCAGTGTACATAAGAGATGTCTGTACAGTTTTTATTTGTAGGCATTAAGTGACATTTATTCTATTTTAGTTTTATTATTACCTGTTTGCAAACACATTTTCCTGACTTTTTGCACCCCCTCTGTGTGATCCTATCTTAAGAGTTGTTGTGACAAGTAAATTTCTCCATTGTGAGATCAATAAAGAACTATCTTAATCTTCTCGTCAGTAATATACAGCAGAAGTTCCAACATTTTCTCCCTATGCTGTGGCTCGCCTCACGAAGACAAGATTTTTTCTTTTCCAGACGCTCAAATTTACTCCAAAACTCAATAAATCAGACTAGGAACTAAATATTGAAGAATCCCTCTGAACAAACCTTTAAAATATATATTGTTCAGTACAAGAGTGGAAAGTTTGGAGTCTGCAGGAGCTACTAAAGTGGAGATGTCCTTGCCACAATGTGAGAAAAATGCTCAGTGAATTTATAGTTCAATGGCGAAACACGGAGTCAGTGCAACGATAACACTCCTCATTGTGAAGATTAGTTCATGTATTTGTTCAATTACTTGTTTCCAGGTGAAAGTTGATAAGTTAAGAGAACAAACTATCCCAGAACCAGAAAATCCCCTTTGAAAACAAACCTCTAATAACCTTCTGCTGTGTCGACGTGTCCCCGGTTTGTTTTCGTCCTGAATAAAAGATAAGAAATGTAATATAACTGAGCAGATCTGGAATGAGGATCAGACGTTTTACTTTGCGTCAGACCGTACAGAAGTCGTGCACAGAAGGCGCGCCGCTGTTTCGACCCAAAGCCAGTCCAATTATAGCAACGACAATAAAGCGGCAGCGATAAGGGAGTCCGCACCGGGTCTGCAGCGGATAAGATAAGATGCTAAAATAATCATGTTTTTAACTTTCAGTCAGAAGTTACCTGGTCCGGATACAGCCCCCAGGTGTAGTGTCTGTGTAGAAATGTCTTTATGGAACTTTGCGGGCCGCATTTGTAGCAGGGAAACACGGCAGCCAAGACTCCAGTCCAGTTTGCTTCCTGTTTCATATACACTTTCACCTGAAAACAAATAAATGAGCTAATCTTTAATTATTGCACTGATTCAATGTTTCTCCAAGGGGAATTGTCATTTTGAGGGCCATTACAGTCTTGAACTTAACAATATGTTGAAGGTTTTTGCAAAGGGATTCTTAAATACCTATTCCCCAGCCTAATTTATGGAGTTTTGAGCCCCAAAAAACAATGCAAAATTTTAATTTTTAAGATTTTCCTTTATTCAAAAACATGATAAGATATTCAAAATCTCCTCCGAAAAAACATTTGTTACTAAGAATCATGAGCAGAGTGTAGTTGGACTATTTAAAAGCACAATAACAGGTCTTTGAGGGTCAGAATTCTAGCTGATAGACAGGTGTTCAAATACTTATTTTCAGCTGTATCACACGAATAAATTGTTAAAAAATCATAGATTT
>OMNZ01048873.1:0-39941 GCA_900303255.1 Lesueurigobius sanzi | reverse complement strand
TTGGTGCCCTAAGCTGAAGTTTTTGGTGGTGCCCCAACAACAGCGCAAATCACTCAGTCAGTCATCAGTGTGGTGCCCCTCGAAGCACATGGTGCCCCTCGAAGCACATGGTGCCCCTCGAAGCACATGGTGCCCCTCGAAGCACATGGTGCCCCTCGAAGCACATGGTGCCCCTCGAAGCACATGAGGAAGCTCATGCTTCCTCCTTGTCCACTCATGCTTCCTCCTTGTCCACTCATGCTTCCTCCTTGTCCACTCATGCTTCCTCCTTGTCCACGGCAGGTGTGCAGATTATTGAGCTCAGGCTGCATTAGTTGGTAGCATGGAGTTTCAGTATTGGCGATAGAGGGCAGCATTACGTAACCCGAAGAAGAAAAAAACATGGCGGTGGGAAAAGTACAATTTGGACTTCCAAACATGGATATATCTTCCAAACGGCGATGACATGCCATGAAATATACCCTATCCCACGAAACGATTGAAGGAGAATGTAAGTACGTGCGTGACACTTCTGTAGACCGCGCGGTTTGTCTGGAAAACGTTTAGCAAAAAACGTTTCCCCGGCCCCGCCCACTTTTCAACATTATTTTATATAATAAGATTGATTGCAGGAAAGGTTTATATTTTTATTATATATTTATTAATACAATACACAAATCAACAAGCTTCATATTATGGGCACTTTTGTAATATATTGTCACATATAAACAACTGAGAGAGTGAGAGTGGAGCATGTTCCACTTGTATCTTCAGAAGTTTCGTCTTCTTTTAGAAAGAAGACTGATAACACACAAGCTCCTGTATAATAACACAGCTGCCATAATAACCACACCTAGAGAACTATTTAACTAATTTAAAGTATTTAAAAGAGGAGTAAATCAGGCCATGTTTGAGAAAAAGCACAAAGCCACCCTGAATATGGTGATGGGGTTCTTTTTTTAAACCATTCCATTTTGTATGGTGTAATGTATATGTTGCTACATTAAGCCATTCTAATACGGCATGGTCCAAACTAGGGCTGGGAAATAGAACAAAAGAGAATTTATGTAATCTGACAATATAATGAAATGCAAATTTGGAGGGATTGTTTTATAGCCTGGCAGGTCCAAAATGAGACCCCCTTGTATTTTGACAGCGAGGGACACCAGTCTGGGCAGGCCGCCCTTGCTGGCGCCTTGACCAACTTCAAACGGGAGCGAGCCATTTGATTGGTTTATTTGCACTCACATGTTCCCAGCGAGCAGCGTCACTCGTGGGCCGCAGAAGTCCCCTCAAGGACAATCAATGGAAGGTGCACAGGAAACGGGTGAATTCAGTTTGAAAATGATTATAGTAATAATAATCCTGTTCAAATGTCACAGCCAAACTGTTAACAACACGGTAACATCGGCACGTCCGCCCACTTCCTCTTTGCCTGTGTTTGCTCCACTCTAGTCCGAGGAAAAGTGTAAGAAAAGGCTGTAGACCAAATCTGGATGTCTAATGCAGGAGAAGTTTATTACCATCAATACAGGCCTGGAGACAATTGAACAAGAATAGGTTTAAATACATTGAGCCGTGCATAGCAAGAATGATAAAAAGACTCCAGTCGGACGATGCTATGCAAAGGGAGAGACAACATGATGTCATGAGAGAATCGGTATGTAAGTGAAGGACAAACTCAAGTTAAGGACGAATTCTCCCAGTTCTCAGACAAGTACTTAGCTGCCAGTAAGGCACCAGTTAGACAGACTCACTCCAAGAGAGGATTGGTATGTAAGGACAAATTCTCTCACAGTCGCTGGTGCATCTGGATATTCCTGGCTAACCGTTTAATATTTTTCTATCCAAGTCTTCTCGGTTAATGCTTGCTCAAACACAGACAAATGCGGTTTACTTTTCCAACCCACTCCTCCTGTAGGTCAGCCTCTGAGTGAGTGACAGGTGGATTTACCAAGTGTACTCTCAGAAAGAGAAGAGCATTTTAACTTTGAAGGCAAAAACTATTGAATCAAGATAAAATTGCAAATGTCTCTTAAGAAAATTTGAATATACACTTCTATACACATTCTTGTTTGAGGAGTTTCCATTTAACAAAACAAATCTTCTGTACTATTTGGCCCTATCTGTAAAATGAAATAGTCAACTTCACAGTATGTCCGGAGACAATTGTACACCCTATAATGAGCCTGTATTGTAACATTTGTGCTGATGGCTTCAGTGAGAGTTGTGTGTACGTCACTTTTTCCTACTCCAAACCATCCATTAGCTTTGCGACTAGTGCTCTCAGTTACAAGGGGTTGTGATGATGCTCCACTCAGTCCCAACAGCCAGTTAAGTGTCTCCTCTCACAGTATGTAGGCCATAGAGGAGGTGGGGAAAGGGGGCTTTCTCAGTGTAGCACGGGGCACTGGAACAGCTGACATTTTCACAAACCAGCAAACCAGGTAATTAGGTAGCAAATAACATAACCTCAGCTACAAGCATAAACATGGTCCTGTGCACAACGGCCTCATTAAGGAAAATGTAAACCAACTATAGGCATGCACATCTGCCGACTGCACAGCCATGGCCTATTTCAAATGTATTTTTAATGTTGTATTGCACAGCAGTGATTTAGGTATTAAACTAGTGCATAATGGACGCATTTAATCACCCGCTCACTGCCCAGCCCCGGGATCACGCCTCGGACCTCATGATGCAGAGGTGGAGGTGCAGGTTGTGCCCATCTGAGCTCACATAAGCTCCCAAACGTCATTAGAACGAGCTCGGGCCCTTTATAACTGCCGTCATCGCTGTCTGCGGTCATTCATTCAACCTGCTGCGGGGACGAATTATAGTGTATAGGTTTAGCTTGACCGTAACACACCACAATCATTCTTCATTTTAAAGAGAGGCCGGGGATGATTGTAACACTTTTTGCTTAAGGGCTGTAACTCGCTGATCGTTTGGGCTGTTTACACAAAATACCTGTATTTGTTGGCTACAGATGGCAGCTCGTAAGATTCCTATGATCGCAACACAAGCACCATGAGAAGGGGTCAAACCGGAGTAGCTCTGTTGACACGCGCTGGGGAGAGTTGTAACAGTGTCTGGCAAAGGAGCAAAAGCAGAGGCCACACCGTAGAATCATCTTCAAAACTGTTCTATTGTAATAAATAATTCATTCATTCATAACAATTTCTGTTTTTGTGAGGTCAACTACATCTGAAGCACACTATTGTCCTCATGTGTGTCTCTTGGTGTGTGCAACAGGCACATTTAATAATAGAAGAAGCATTTTAATAACAATATATTCAAAGAAATGTAGAATATATATAGCCAAAACAAAATACAACATTTGTCTCTGTGAAGTCAAGTCTCAAGCGCATTATTAAGATCATATGTGTCTTATACGGCAAATATGGCCTAGAACAGTGCTTCCCAACCAGGGGTACAGGGACCCCTGGGGGTACACGAGAGCTTAGCAGGGGGTACATGGAATAATTTCAGATTTAAAAATAGGATAAAACTGAATTGTATTTTTGATTATTATGCTCAAGGAAAAAGCAATTTAAAGCATGTTACTGTAAAGAGTGAGAGTTTGAGAGTATATGCTGTTGCTTAACTGATAAATATGAGTTTTAGTCATTCACTTTCTGACTAATCAAAAAACCATTGAAGCAGGGGGTACTCGGAGTATGACTGAAAGAGAACCCCTGGCCCAGAACATACATTTTAATAAAACTAAAATTATTTTTTATTAAATAGACAAGAAAACAAAACCCACATGATATTGTAAGAGAACAATAAAATATAACAATGATGGGGGATGGTTGTAACACCTGCTTAATCATGTGTTACAACGGTCCCGGCACTGTTTATAATGTTCAGCTAACTAGCATGAAAAAAGGGCAGAAAATGCATCACATTTTGCCTGAGAAGCTGTATTCTAATATTTTTTGCAAATCTTGTGACATTTTCAGCCATTTTAAATGCCTAAAACCCAAATTTAAGTAGGAGCCAAAAAATGACTTTCTTGTCCTAAAATCATTTTTTGCAGATAACATCTACATGCATGTACTTGCTGGGCACGATCAGAGAGGAAAGGACTACAGATTGATGGGATCATATCTGGACTCTGATTGGTCAAAGTGGTCCCCGTTGTACAATCATCCCCAGTCTCCCCTACTGAAGTAGAAAAAATCATCAAGAAGTCATCTGAGACTTATATCCAGTAATTGTCATACACAGTCTGACAAAAAAAAATACAACAGGCATTATTTTCCTAATACTTTGGGTGGTTTAGTACTATTGCGTGCCAATTTGATGAAAAAAATCTTTTGTTTAAAGGTTACGGGAGGTAATGGTGCTGTGCTGAAATGGTTATGTTAAATATTACAGAACTATCGCAATAGTTAAGACAAGTCATCGACTGGACCTATTTCCACATATCGAGGAGCAGCCGCCCTAATCTTAACCCTCCTGTCACTCAAACTGAATGTACTGATGCCATAACAAAGACAGTACAAGCCGATACTTGACGAGAGTCCTTATTTGTGTAAAATGTATTTTTTCTGCCACCCCCTCCTCTCCGTCTGCTCCATAAAAACATGAGTGATGTGAGCGAGGACGGACGCTCAGAGTGCCATTCAGTCACACGTCAGTCACGCAGGTATCAGGGGGAAATGGAGGGAAAATCTACTCTCAGAAATGCACCAGTTATTTTTAAAGTGTATCTTCACAATTCATTCATTAAACATGGTCTAAAAGGCTTGCTGACCACTTGTTATGAAAATTTATTGACACGGTAATGAGACTGTAAATCTCAGTAATGGCCATTATGCACCAGGGAGTAGTGATGAATGGAGGAAGCACTTCACAGTCACTGACAAAATAGTGTTGTTACTTAACGCTCAGGACGGTTTGAGATTGAGAACATTTTACAATAACACCACACTATAACTATAGTATAGTAAGATGAACGATGACAAAAATAAAATAGAACATTACATTTAACAGACAAAGGGATATTTATTCTTCTTTGGAAAATAAAATGGGAGGAGTTACAACCTATACATAACGTGTAGCTCCTCAAAATTGTTACCGATGCACCGATCCAGCATTTTGCTTCCGATACCGATACTGATATTTGGGGTTTGAGTATCTAACAATACCCGATACCAACCGATACCAGAGGAATTTGAATAAAAAAGTAAGTTTGACATATTTGTTGTTTATGTAAAGAAACAGTTTAGCAGTGAGTGAAAAAGTGACTGGTCCTCGTTACATTAATATAGAAAACTTCCAACATAAAGTCATGTGATCATTAACGCGTCATAAATATCATTTATCCGTGATTCTGTGACAGTATTTCTTGATTGGTTGAAGCCATAGACCGTGGATACATGGACGTAGCCCCATTGTTTCCAGCGCTGGCTAATGAGGCAAATTCATGCTAGCATTTGGAGCGCCGCCATGTTGTTTTTTGGAAACAATTCCATATTACGGTATGTGCGAGTTAGCTTCTCTTTTAATGCTGAAAATATTAAAAGACAAAGAACAGGACGGTGTAGTACGTGGTAAGACAAGCACACGAGGGCCATATTAACGACACTATTTCCAATAATGAGTTAAAGAGGGGCCAAAATGTTAACATGTAAGTCAATGGGCACTTCCGGCTTCCGCAAACAATCCCTGTATGCTAGCATGCTTCGACAAGAGCTAGCCAATTAGCTCTCCATATGATCAACACTCTATGGTTGAAGCATTAGCAGACTGCTGCTAACTGCAGTATTTTGCGTGGCGACCAATAGTGCTATTACTAGTTCTATATCTGAATTCTATGAGTCAAGAGCTTTTAAATGACATACATGTCCATATTCGCTTAAATTTAATTGTAGTAGTTAAAGTATCAGTTCAGTATTGGATATTTGAAAACGATACCCGATATTGTATAATTTCCCGGTATCGGATCGGTGCACCCCTAAAATAAAAATAACAGAAAGTTATTGTTAAGTTACTCAATTAAACAACAAACAAAAGCGGCAAAAATCTGCCATATTTCATTTTGGGAAGAGAGTGACAGGTTAAAATCACGACTAGACGCCTTCTATTTAGAAACTGATGAAACGTATTCATTTCCGCAACGATGTTTGACAAATTTAGTTTTTACTTTCATCAGATCAGATCCATGATTGATTCCGTGGAAGTTGATAAGTGCGCGGTCTTCCTATCTAACGTTTTAAAAATATGCAAATAGAGGAAAACAGCACCATCAGGAAAGTTGCGGCGAGTGATTTTGACGCGACGTGACAGCTCCCCCTCTCAGCTCTAAATCAGAGCCGAGCGGCAGCTGAGCTCTCTGTCCGCGGGTGGAACGCGATCAATGCGTGTTCTTTAAATTAGATCCTGATAAAGACACTTGGACCGGAAAAAAAATGAGACGGGTCCCTCCTGCGGTTCGGAGACACGACCAGGAGCGATCGGTCGCTCTCTTTAATACACTGCGGCTAATGACGGAAGTGTTTGCCCTTGAAATCTCTGTTAATAAGCAGCTATGGCATGACATCTGTGATTAGATCATCCAGCGTTGTCACATCTCATACCAGGGACAGTGGCGGCACACAAAAGGGAGGCGGCAGGGCGTCCCATGGCTCACACGCGAATACAATTTTAAACACACAAAACAGAGAGCTGTGGATGTTGCACAATATTAGAGAAACATGAGACAAGCAAACTACAGGATGATGAATGTCATGTCAACTTCATTTGTGTAGCCCTGGTATCACTGCAACAGTTGTCTCAGAGATTATATATCGGCCTAACCTGGGATATTTCCATTTCTTTTAAATGGCATGAAAAGTATAAAAGCGTAGCATAAAAATATGTTTCAGTTTTTAGATATAGCCCGATTGCAATGTTTATTTTTAAGCTCATAAATTGTAGCTTCATAGTTCGAATAATCAGCAGCTCTCTTAACGTCAGTGGTAGTATTTTGAAAAGCCCATGGGGTAATCAAGGCATAAAAGGTTGTGAACCCCTGCATCGGGTTTTTACTATTATTATTTTTACAGCCATATCTGTATTTTTGTGTTAGACCTTGACTTGTTTTGGCTACACTCTGCTGCCTTCCTTAGACGGGTCGTACTGGTCCTATACTCGGACCAATAGGGCGACAGTCTTGCGGAGGCGTTCCCGTGTATCGATGGCTTCCCTGATCCTAGTACTTGTTGCTCCCTGTGCCGATGACCTTGGCGTTGTCCCAGTCCATGCTGCGATTCTCCCTCTTGCCGCGGTGTGAAATGGCGGGCTTCAGCTGTTCTTTGTTCCGCTTGACGTTCGGTGGCCTGTGTGTGCAAGTTCTGGCTGTTTCTTTTGTGCATTCAGTTTTATGCAGGGAATAGAATGCAAGACAAGACGAGCGCAGACCGAAACCAGTGCCATGGTCTGATTAGGGCTTTGGAAACGAGCCCATCGGACTGTAGACCATGACGAGGGGGCGTACTAACCTTCACACACCTGGGATACAGTTCTGAAGGAGTCGAACTGCCAATTACCCTGTCGTCCTTTTGCTCCAATAAGGAAGACACTAAGGATTTTTTGAAGATTTTTGGCCGGTCGGCTTTATTGACAAAGGGTGAAAGGGGGTGCAGAGCTGAGATTGGAATAATGTTTAATGGACAGCAGCTTTATCCACTAGACCAGTGATTCCCAAAGTGGGGTCCGGGGGGGTCCACAGAGGGGGCCTTCAGAGGCTGTTCATGTGTATTTGTTTAATTAAAGTTCATGTGTATTTGTTTAATTTGGATACATAATAAGGAGTTAGCCTATACACTGTAAAAACGTATCTTTTTTTTTTTTTCTTGAAAAACATTCTTTAAAAGCATCTTTAAAAAGAGTGATGTCATAATACTGGGGGGCCCTGTGGAATTGTTGGATTAGTAAAGGGAAGGGCTGCACTAGACTATCACTCTGCCATTATGTGACACTCCTGAGGAAGGCAGCCAAATGCAGCTGAAAAATGAAAAGGTGACACAAAAATACAGATCTGGCTGTCAGTATTACTTAAGATTAACTGTATACATTACTATTTAACTGGTATTAAAATGAATTAACTATAAATGATAATTCTTATTTCATAATAGGATTCTTTTTTTTATGTTTGCCATGACTTTGATTGAGGCACATGTCCAAAAGGATTCTTATGTTGCTATACACTTTCTCACAATTTGGATAATGGAGTTTCTAATTATGCAATAACAATACATTTGCAGTATGCTGTCCCATCCTACACACTCAAGCACATCCCTCCTCAACAGAGAAGCCGGGGTTAAGCTGGCCAGCAGCAGGTTCTTGGCTTGGATCTGAGAGCTCCACTAAAATTGAATGCCGACATTGATACAGGCTTTACCCCACACGCAGGTACGACACTCAAAACGGACTGCTTTTGAGAATGAGCCACCCGGGGCAGGGATGGGATTGATTTTGCGACATAGATGAGATTTCCGATGCACGTTACAATAAATTAGCATAGATGTGCTCCCCATGAGATACCGGGACAATGAAAATAAATGATAGCGCAGGCGTTTTCCACACCATCCCCCCAAAGCTGCACTCGGCTGGTCATCTGAGTGTGACATGACCTGGCAAAAGACTGATTGATATGTAGCAGTACCGTCATCACCAGTTTCAGACAATCACAGCAGAAACTCATTTTGTTTATAAATAAAACTAAATCAAGTTAGTTTAGCATTTCTTTTGATGAACCATAGCAATAGTGTGGTTTCTGTTTGATTCCCCAGACAAGGCAGCACAAGGGTGAAAGTAGGTGAACAGAGGGGAGATACATTCAGCAAACTGCCGAGAGAAAACAGGCAACATTTTTTGGTCAAATCTGTTTCAGTGCACAAAGCTTTCTCTTGCGTTACCTGTTTTGCTGTTTCGTCTGATTAAAATTCCATTAAAAACAAAGATACTATTCTTTTAATGAGAGCCGTATGAACTACTTATGTTGAAGAGTCGTTGCAAAGACTCGGTCGTGAAAGTCACATCGCAGCTGCTAAACCCACTGTATCTCAAAACACCTGTGATGTTGTTATGCAGGAGAGCTAGCCCACATACATGCGTGTCCCTTTGACCCACCCGCTGTCTTATTACAACAATGCAATTTCCAAAGGCAGCTCACCGTTGCAGCTCCCCCCTCACCTTTCTTCGGGCGGATATTACCGGGAAGATGAATGCCTTTTTTTGCCTGTGTGTATAATGCAAACAATGACAGGGAAAGATCCGTACAGCAATCTGCAACTGAGATAGTGCAAGCCCTCTGCAGCCCCATCAAGTGCCCGGGAACACATCTGATGCAAGTTCAATCAAAAATGTTTCAGCTGGCCAAACTGTGGCTGTTGCTTTTTTTTAAGCCTTTATTCTTGAAACCTTCACTCTGCTGAGTGTGGCACATTGTGTCAGGATAATGTAGATAAAGCATCTTGTAGCCTGACAGATAAGATGAATTCTTGACCTTCGCCGTGTCAGTGGTGTTTTAGGAGAAGAGGGTCTCTTCTTGAAGCATTTATTTAAAACAGACAGGCAGCAATCTATTAGAGCTGAAACGATTAATCGATAGTAATTTTGTAATCGATTCATCGTCTTGACAGAATTGTCTGATTTGAGCCAGAAAATAAATAAAAGTTAGTATTTTTGACGAAAACCCTGTCTCTTTAAAAGGTAGATAAATGTTTTTCCACAGATCATGTCATATAAAATGTCCAAATCTAATGTGTACATGATGTGAAAGTTATTAATGTGGAACATTTATTATTTTGGTTCTCAGGACACTAACCAATCAGTGTCTGTTTGAAATGTTGCTTCTTTAGGGACAAACTAATGAGAAATTAAGAATAAATGGTGTTATTTCTATCAGAAATGTGATTCCCCTTTCAAATTCCACTCTAAAGACTTGACATTTAATTTTTTAATACAAGTAAAATACTTGCAGTTGCAAGTTGCAGCTCTACAATCTACTAGCTACTATACTTTAGCCAGGTGTTAGGTTACATGTTCACAATGGCATACAAACTTGTTCTAATCTTAAAGATGACCAGCTAGAAATATGGCAAAAAAGAATAAAGCTCTGAAAGGAAAACATACAAAGCCACGACTGAAGTGTGTCTTAAGGTACAGGGACGAAAGCAAAATCATTGAGCAACAAAGTAATGAGGTGGAGCCAATGACGAGTACAACCCTCTCTAGCCTGTTACCAGAAATAATTAGTTGAGCTGACGAAACCTTCTGGATGAGAGAAAGAAAATCCTAAATGGAAAAAACAAAACAAAGTGTACAGATGACCCTCTCCGTCCCAAAAATGACCAATTGTATTACCAAAATGACCAAAAACTTAACAGCATTCAAAGCAGAACTAAACGCTGTTGCAGACAAAGCTTATGCCTTCAGCGACTGTAGCCATTTCCTTTTCTCTCACACTCACTTCTTCATTACAAAAAGACTCATTTTGCTTTGAACACAAAACTACTTCAACCGGGCCACTTTATACACTCCTAAAATGTGAAACAAACCCTTTTAAAAGCCAATTAAACGCCATAATTTCCTGTAAATGTTAGCCCAGTGCTGGAGGCATGTCAGCAGGCGCCGGGATGAATACTAAATAAAAATGGTATGTGATGATTTGTGCTAAGCTTTCTGCATATAGGTCAACATATCGCGGGGAAGGTAAACGCGCCCGACGTATCTGCAATAAGTCGAGAACAGAATCAAGCCACAATGTAAGAAGTTTGAAGTGGGGCGGCCGTTGTTATTCGAGGAGCGGTTTTGGGCTTGTGTTGCCGTCTTCAGCGCTCACTGTAACTGCATAATGTATACCCTGACAGGCCGATATTGTGTTTTATATCTCCGAGGGCACTGATTATGCTGCCTGGGCACATTTCTGTTAACTGTGCACTTTTCCCCCGCGCTGTCACGCTGTAACGACAACGGATGGGCTGAAATACGTCCATTTTTTCGGTGTAATGCAACACCCCTGAATGAACGGAAGACGCCTGAATGAAGAGGGGAAAGACGAGACGAGAGGCGCGGCGTCGAACGGATCACATGATTTAATGAGGAATACCGATTATAATACCATCTACAGAGACTTATCTGCACTCCAAGAATTCATTATTCGGCTGCTTTTTCAGATTTGCGGAGCTCACAGCGGTGCTCTGTAAAACTTTATTTTTCTCGCCGACTGTGGTGCCTTCAAGGAAATCTGAGGGCTGTAATATTTTGTATTGTGCTACAGATAAAATCTTAGTTAAAAATTGCGGCACTTCTCAATACAGTTAAAGCGGATTGTAATACAGCGTCACGATAAAGGTGCCGGTTAAAAGGGTTTGGGGCATCTTGAGTTGTTTTTTGTTGTGTTGTGTTTGGACAAGATTTCCCAGTAGTCCAAGATCCCACGATCCAATAACGCTTTTGGTGTTGAGCTTTCATTTAAAACTTTCTGTACCAAGCTGAGGAATTAATTATTTTTTGTTGTAAGTTATTATTATTACCATTGTGACCGAAGGATCCAAATAATCAAAAAAAATCCATAAGAGAGTATTCTATGGAAGAGATTCTCAACTGGTGAGTTGGGACTAGGGCTGGGTACCGTTAAACAATACCAGTATGGTATCGAAAAAATATTTTTCTTTAGAAAGCAAATTTTGATGCCTGGTGGGTCTTGAGACGGCACTTAAGGTGTTTCAGCTCAAAAAACAGTAAAAGAAAAGAAGAAAAATGTAATAAATTACCATTATTGTTCTACGAAACAAAACTAAAAATCAACTTGTCGAAACAGCTCAAATTTAGATATATCGCAGGGAATTTAAACTTACTGTATCTAGATATTTACTTTTTTGTGTAAATGATAAATAATTTAGTATAGCCTCGAGGTTTCACTTTGTGCTATTTGTTCACGGCTGCCATGTTGAGACGCATGGACTTGGATGATGGACAGAGAGAGAGAGATGACAGCTGAATATTACCTGTGTGCTCACGGTGTTTCTAACCAGGAAGTTAAAATTGAAGAAATACAAATAATGTGCTAACAGAGAAATAAGAGCTTTAAAAGGGACTAGAAGTGGAATGACATGTTTTTTTTTTCCTCCTTTAGAATCTTGCAAACTCAAGACATTTCTGGAAATAATAGTGCATCTAAAGTTTATTGTCTATTTCATGGTTTGCAGGCTTGTTTTCTATGACCCTAAAAGGTGACCCCGCCAGTAGCTAAATGGGCTTATGATCTCATCTTTGAGAAGAAACAGGATTTTAGAAATGCGTGAGCAAAGATAGGAATGTGTTGGCCCACGACTATTAATTTATTTTACTCGCTCCCTCTTTCATCATTTGAAGAGTTCATTTGCAAAAGCAGATTTCTCCGTTTTGAATTCTTTGCTAAACTGTTTGGGATTGTAGTCAACAGGTGACACCAGTAAAACTAAAGTTCAATCAATTTGTTCAACAACAAGTAACATAACATAATTGCTGTGCTAAAATTAGATCTGGTAATTAAAAACACTGCTGTGCAAAGAGAAAATGACAAGGATAAGGTCATTGTTGCTAATGGCACTTGTCTGTTTTTACAAATGAATCTTCATTTGTAATTAAAAAATCGGGTATAGCCTTTAATATTGACGGTGCAGATGAGACTCTGCGCGACCAGTTTCATGCACAAGTTTTAACACAATGCAGTTTCCAAATAGTTCCATGATTCTGCTCACAAATGTGTATTTCAACATCATTGATCCTGTCATATGTTTTCCTAACATAAATAATAGGTAAAATACTTCAAATACACTTCAAATAATTAGAGATTAATGAATGAAGGATAAAAATAGCATGACGGATTTTTTAAGACCATGTCCTTCAAAATGAAGGAGAGAACTTAACCCTCACCAAACCACTGCTTGGGTGGGTCAGTGGACCATTTTCTTTTACTAAAATTGACTGATGATTGGCATTTTTAATAGTTTTAGCTTAATAGTCAGCCTTATGATCAAAGTTTGAATCAGCAGTACTCTCTAATCTCTAACCTAAACTATAACAGGGTTGAAGCTTGTCATATGTTGGGTTCTGAAGGTACACCAGGTAAAAAACACTGCTTTACAGTATTTTCATAATATAATAATAATAATAAAATAATAGTAAGACATTTTATCTGTATTCATTCCTCATGTGCTTATGTCTTTTATTATTGTCAGAATATTTCTTCAAGTTTGAAAAAGGCTTTGGTAAACTTGTTTTGAAAAACAATTGTATTTTGCTCTGTGCTAAAACTGAATTAAGACCTTATCAGAGGCACAAAATTGGATGTCAGTACAAAAAGCCGCTCCTGCTGGTTCTACTGCTGTTTTGATGGCACATAATGCTGTCAATCAAGCAGCACAAAATATAGCACTAATATAGCAAAAAGAGAAAAAAGGAAAGCAGCTGAAATGCATCCCTCTGCACTCGATGAATCATGAGATCATGTAGGTTCTTTTCTGAATTGAGAAACATGCACAAACTCTGTGTTAACTCTACATATCTATGATTAGGTGCACAGGCACAAACAATATACCCAACAAACCTACTTGCCATGTAAAGTGAACTACAACTGTGCTCTTTATGTATAAAAACGTAAAAAACAAATATATTACCATCACAGTGTTTGCCAGTTTGACAGGCCTAATGCATGAGCCAGCGCCGCGTCCTGGGGAGCTCTCATGCTTTCAGAAAACGACAGACCACCATCAGTTCTCTTCCGCCTACTGTACCACCTGATGGGAAAATAACTAGCAATTTCGTCTGCTATTATTTCACCAATGTATAACAATATCAATCAAATGTCGCCAATCAGCTCGCACCGTAAGTGCAGTGACTAAGCGCCTGATTTACTAAGACTTGCGCAAAATAGAGACCGCGCTTCCAAAAAGTGGGCGTGTTGCGCGTGATCAGCGATGGGGAATTGCGCAACCAAAGAGAGGCGCACACAGGTGGAGGCGGGACTATTTAAGTGCGCGACAGGAACTGCGACAGGAACTGCGATTGCGATTCGATTTGCGATTTGAATATTATTTTTTATGCGAATCAGTATTGTCTAAGCATGGGATGATATGGAGGTTTTGTCTCATGATTTCCTTGGACACATCTTCGGCGTGTCAGCAAAATATACTTGAAGAGTTTATTTGCAAAAACAGATAAGTGCCATTGACAAAAATCAACATATCCTTGTAGTTTTCTCTTTTTGTAGATGAGATTTTAATGACCAGATCTATTTTAGTGCATCAGAAATATGAAGTCACTTGTTATTGATCAAATTAATTCACCTTTAACTTTACTGGTGCTACCTGTAGAGTACGGTAATACAAATTTAAAACAAAAATTCAAAATGGAGATATCTGCTTTTGCAAATGAACTCTTCACTTCTAAACCTGCTTTTATACATTGCAGTAGTACTAATTTACTATACTTCAGCTTCATGAAACGCTGGAGATGCAAGGCAGAAAAAAACCCTCAGCCTTTGAGGTTAGGTAATTGCAGTATTTAAAATTGCGATGTCGATTCGATTCATCTTGCAGCCCTAGTGAACACAGCACGAGCTCTCCGCCGCTACAGCGAGCGAGGAACACGAGGGATGTAGTCAGCGCTGTGACCAGCCTTGGAGGTGCACGCGCTCGAGGGCCGCACAAACCATGCAGCGCAACGGAGACATCGCAGGTGTCAAGGGGAGCGCCCCATGAAGAAAATAAACAATAAATAATTGTGAAACTTTGACTACTGTTTCATGCCACAGTCTTTGTCAGGGCTTTATAAAGAGCACCGCCAGAGCGGTAGAGACATCAAAAGCTATCAAACAGGATAGACATTTTAGAGAATCTCATTTTTAATGACTTAGGCCTAATGAACAATTTGAATATCTGGCTAGGTTTTTATAATGATTGGGCCAGACACTGCAAGTGAATAAGGGATCTACTTTTGCTGTAAATTATTGTTCAAGAATATGAAGAAAAACAGATAAAAATTAAACTTTTGCCTTTTTGGGGGGGTTCAAAACTCAAAACAGACTATAGGAATTATATTTTGAAAAATCTCTCAGAAGACCTCTGAGATGTAGTTGCAATAATGTGAGAAAAATGCATTTTGACAAGTATCCTTTGTTGTTAAAATGTCCCATAATTATCTTATAGTAAAGATTATTTGTTTCCAGGTCATGCTCAAAACAAGCTGGTTAAACCTGAACATTTGAAAAGGAAAAAGTTTTGGCTGCAGAGTCTCCCTTAAAAAATAAAATAGAATAGAATATAAATATGAAAAATAACCTTTAATATAATGAAATTATATTTTCTGAATGGTGTTCATCCTGTCTTCTAGTTACTTCTACAATAATAAGGTAAGCGATGTGTTATTAAACCTTATTGTCTGATATAGAAGAGACTTAAACAGTAATAAAATTATAGTTATTCCTTTAAGAACCTGCGACTGTCCCAACCAAATAAACCAAACAAACATTGCGTTCAACACCTGGTTCGAATGTGGGCCTTGTTGATCTCAGCTGGCGTTGCAGGATTTAAAGCAGGGGTGAGGCTGAAAGGCTGAAAGGCTGTAAAGGCACTATCAGCCTGCTGTATAGACCGACAGTATGCTTCACAGAATTCAACCAAAAACCATCCAGTACCGTATACGCCGTCTCTCAAGTTGGTAAAAACAGCACTGCTCCTTAAAACGAAGGAGTCGTACACAGTTCCGGGATATTAGGCTACTACATTAAGTGATTATTCCTGTTGTGTCACAAACTGTATATTAAGGTGTGTGTGTGTGTGTGTTTGCGATTTCTGTGCACATGTCCGGTTCCTGACGGGGAATGAGTGGGACGTGAGTACAATCAATAGCTCCTATGGCACGCGGAAACAAGCGTTGTTATGTATATTCATTATGCTCCCCGCACTAAATTTGCGCTGCGGCCTCTTAGCAATACTGCCATCACTTTTCCGTCCCCTTTACGTGCGCTCTCGTTTTTGTGCGTGCGCAAACGCTTAGTAAATCCGGCCCTCAGTCTAATGCAAGTGGGATATCATTTTACCTCAGTATTACTCCCTTGCAATGTATTATTGTACGTCATTTCCTTTTCAGCTTTCTTATAGTAATGTACTTTACTAATAATAATGAAATAATGAATGCATCAGCTGTTATAGACCTTTTCTGGACACTCTACACATGAAAGTGTCGAAAGTTGTTTATATCAGTGTTTCCCAAACAGTGAGGGTGCTGTGAGAAACCTTCAGGTGTGCTGTGGAAGATTAGTGTCTCTTTTCAATTCCTGCAAGAATACCGGCTTTGTGTTCAATATTACAGGCCAAGGTTTCACACGGAGTATTTAAATTGAAACTAGTTTGTCGTTCTCTTTCAATAAATATACTTTTTCTGACATTCTTGTTTGGTGGCGGTTGGCCTTGTGATTTATTTTTCGAAAGCAAAATAGGTGCCGTGGCTCAAAAAGGTCGGGAAACACCGGTCTTAATAATGCAAACCAGTGTCCCTTACACAAACAACAAACGTGTAATAATCTACAAACTAACATGGGATTGTATTGGAAGTAAAAAAGCTGGATCAGTGCAACTCTACTTCACATTATGTGTGTTTGTTTTGTTTATGAGACACGAGACACACGCCACTCCGGATTGTAGCCCTGGGCAATAATAATAATAATGGATTACACTTGTATTGCGCTGTACAAGCCTGTGTCACAAGTTTCTCAAAGCTACACAGTAGGTAGCAGGGGTAGACTGGCCATCAGCCTCTCCGACCACCACTATTCACTCAGTCACACACTACATTCACACACAAGGAGGGTGAAGTGTCTTGATCAAGGACAGGACAGTAAACTTCAACCATCACTAAAATGCCTTAATGTGGACTGTCCATTAGTATTTTTAAGTTTTGTTCCAGGATTACAAAAAAGACATTGCGGCTCTTGAGCATTTCTTTCTTATTGTTTGCTCTGGGTTGCAAAGAGTTACTAGTGTCACCTCCGTACAACAGTGTGCCACTATATGCATACTATTAACCTCTTAAGACCGAGAGTCCCCAAAGTTGCAAATTAGTGACAGCTGATGTGGGATTATCCATTTCTGTTGTTATTTGCTCCACCACAGGGAGGAAAAAGGCCTTTTTGCGGGAAAATGTGTGTGTTTTTTTCAGGCGTAAACTCATTCAAACCTATGGCAGCCTCATTTTATTGTCAAACAACATCATATATTTTTATTTCACTTCCATCGTCATCTCTAAACTCTACCAAATGTGTGGACGCCAAGATTAGCCATGTTCACCTATGATGTAAAGAAATGATTTTTGGAGAAAAAGGCCTAGGGCTTAAGAGGTTAACTCATCTCCACAGCAAAGAGCCTCAGAGGTAATTCACAAATAATGAAATAACCTGATCTGCCTGAAGGTGTACACTCTGAAACAAGAGTCTCCACAATGACCTTTTTTAACCATCCAGGGACAATATAATCCTGGTTTCGGCGATACATCTGGCATGCTACTGAGTCACGCGTCAGGCCTGATTACAAGCAGCAGCAGACCGCGGGCTCATCCTGCCTCCGCCACAGAGCCGGCAGAGGGAAAGGCCAGGGCCACCACTTTGCGTCTGCCCATGTGACCTTGATGGGCTATGATAGAGAGGAAGAGACACGATTCGCTATGCCACACAATATCTGTAACCTTCCCCAGCCTCGGTATGTATGCACAGGTTATTGAGCCGTGACACACACACACACACAGAGTCAGCCCTGGCCCGCTATTTCAGTCTCCACCTTCACGTCAACCCATCAAACCCCAGTCATTTGCATACTGTAATTTAAAAGTCACAAACGCATCCGTGAGAAACATTACATAGGAGGGAAGTGACTGCGGTACAGCATATTGTTAGTACGCCATCAGTATATCATCGTCTAACCTCACTTCTCATTCCTTCAGCTGCCGCTTGCTCTTTAGGAGGGTCATACTAACGAGAACCTTTTCAAGCAACTGTGTGCTCTGGTCGCAGAACTGCCACAGAAATAAACACGTGCTAACTCACCAGGACAAAGGCAAGGTTAAGTTATAGTCTTCAAACGTATGTAATTAAATTATTACAATTGGAACCACATAGAAGAACTTGTAGTCTCAAGAAGCAACAATTCAAAAACATTTACAAGGGTCCAGCCTATAAGAGAGAAGAGCTTCCACCAGCAGGCCAGAGCATACATGTCAATTTCAAGTCGTCTCTTACACATAATGCATTGATCTTTGGTATGCAATAAAACGGCCTTCGTGGTGGGGAAACAGAGCCTACATCATTTTGATCATAAAGAAAGTCTGTCCTTTGTCTCCACACACATTGGTGCACCCATGACAATGTCCTCATTATGATCATTTTCCGTCATTATTGGTGTTATACGTGTAGCGGTGCTGATGTGGTCCCCCGTTACATGTCTAACACAATCCAGAACAGTGCATCCCACAGGAAGCCGCTGTGGAGACAGATGTCTAGTGAGTCAGATCATAGCTACATGAGTGTCGGTGTGGATGGCTCTGAAGGCACCGAAAATACTGCGTGGCGAGTACAATCTTAGCTGTAGCTCATAACGTGTCAAAATAGATGCGATCGGGACAGAAATAAATGTGTGATGTGGCGTGAGATGGAAACACAAATCAAGCATGACCAGGGGAAAATAAAGCGCAGTAAAACAAAAAAATACACAGGCAGAGCGGTGGCACGCCCCGCTGTTGTTTTTGCTCCTGAAAAAAAGAAAATCACTATAGTCAAGATCCTTCCTGTGTCACTGTGTCTGTGTCTCTCATTAAGGCGCCTGGAGGATTGATGAAGAATAAAGCATCTTTTAAGTGATTGTGTCCTGTCAAACAGCAGGGATTTAAGTGTGCAGAAACAACTAATTGGCATAATTTAAGACATTGGCCCGTCCATACACGAGGGGCTTACTGATACAACAATAGCTGTGCTGCTGTTAAGAACTAATTCACCTAAACAGGAAATCACTGCTCATTAGGCCCTCACCTGAGCAGTTGTGAGCACTGATTCACCTTCCAGCTCGGAAAAAAACGAAAGCACTCGTGTTACTGTCCAAGAGATGGGCTATTTAAATTGCAAATGGCCTGCGTGGAGGGCAGCAACGCGTATGGGAGGTGAACAGGGGTGTAGCTCAAGGTTTGGCACCGCCTTCGCTTAAATTGAGAAAATATCTCGTGGGGGATACCAGCGGCAGAGGGCTGGGGAGGGACGGACCGGGTTTTCACATAGGGAATTATAATTAGTGATCAAGCCAAACCTGCATTTGTTAAAACAGTATCACCTTATAGGAATCCTGTTGTCTGGGGCTGTATGGAATTCCTACACTTCTACTTAATTGGTGTTTAGTATTTTCTGATATTATCTGGTTATTACTTGATTAACTTGTTTGTTTGTTTTCCAGCTGATTATTCAAGTCTTGGTAAATTCTGCCAAATCTCCAGTTTAATCCTTCTGGTTTAAATTGGGAAGTCTATTTGCCAGTGTTACAACAATTCATAGTTGAAAAATAGAAACACAATCTCCTTGAAAACGCTGATGTCTGCCTGTCTTGTCGTCACTCGGCACCATGGCATGGATTGCTGTAAACTATATAGCATGAGCAAATATGGCAGTAACCTCCACGCCTTGAGCCGGTGCCACGAGTGAGCAATGTGGAGGCAGCAGCATCAGTGCATATGGGGGAGTGAGATTTGGTTCCAGGTTATTTTTTGCCATCTCTCTCACAACTTTCTTTTTTATTTTCAGCCTCAAATAAAAAGCCACAGAGATCTGGCAGGGAGCTGCTCAGCCCCTCAGACCAACCAGCTGCTCCTCTGTCTCCACTCGCATTTATCTCACAACTGGCCACTGCTTTGGCACACAACATGAAATGTCATTCAATAATACATAGACCACCTCTAGTCTCTCTCAGACAAGGGCCCATACGCGCTGCTGGCTACACCTGACTTTCACTTGAACATAATGAGCAGCCCAGTGTGTGGCATGTGCTCACATCAAACAATGGGACACGGGGCTCGTTTCCATAATGCCGCAAAAGCCACCAGTGCAGCCCCAGCACCGGGCATGTCTTCCGGCGCGCAATTAGGCGACCCCATCCGCAACCGTGTAGGATTTGGGGAAAGCTACCTCTCTCCTCCGCCCACCTTCACCAAAAACACGCAACAAAGAGGCTCGCATTTCCCACAGCAGCGCGAGGTGGACGCTCCTCAAGACACCTCCGTGGAAGTGTCAATAATTGGTGCGCATAAGCCAACATCTCCCCAATTGGAATCCAAACATTTCCGGATGGCTGACATTGGGGGGGGAAAAAGCACAAAACCAGACACAGACGGGGAGCTTATCTAAAACCTTTAAGCCACAGAGAGCGTTAAAACCCTATTTGCCGCTGTCTTAAGAGGATGGAGGTGCGCGGTGCCATTTACCTGTGCATCATCCGGCGATCCGACACATGGGTTGCTCCAGTGAGGAGGAGGAGGAGGAGGAGGAGGAGGAGGAGGAGGAGGACGGGGGGGCTATTATTCCATGCAGAAAAGACAAACAGGGCTCCTTACGGTGAAGAATGCGGCAGAAGCGTGTGCGACCCGTGTCCTCAGAAGCGCACTGCTGTTCCGTGCGGATGTGCCGACGGTGCTGCCGCTGATGCTGGGCTCAGGCTGCACCTCGCACAGACAAAGATGCTTTCTCTCCTGCGCCGCACCGAGAGCAGAGAGGCAGAGAGGCAGAGAGGCAGAGAGGCAGAGGCAGCAGCAGCAGCAGCAGCCGTCATTCCCTCGACACTTGATGCTAATAGTTTGGTAGGTAGCTCAAACGGGTTGAGGGCGCGGTCAGTCGGTGTTGACCAATCGTGCTTCCCCTCAAAACTATCGGCACCGTTGCCATGGAGGAAATACACGAGATAACTCTTCGGTGGGTTGGTTAAGTGATAAATTGATGGCTATTCGGCGCGGGTCTGTCGATAACTAATCCGGTATCCCAGAGGGCAGGCGAGAGTTCAAGGTGTCACGACAGGCCACGCCCCCTTCACACCAGGCGCCCAGGTGTCTTGCGCAAAAAAAAAAAAAAAAAACCCTACTCGAATCTACAGTATGATGCACTTATTTTTTCTTAATTCACCCATTTAGAAGAGAGAAACAAATTGAACTCAGAAGGAAGACAAATGTGTGTATTTTCTCTGCACCAAGCCAAGTTAACCTCTTAAGCCCTAGGCCTTTTTCTCCAAAAATCATGTCTTTACATCATAGGTACATGGCTAATCTTGGTGTCCACACATTTGGTAGAGCTTTGGGATGACGGTGGAAGTGAAATAAAAATAAATGATGTTGTTTGACAATAAAATGAGGTTGCCATAGGTTTGAATGAATTTACGCCTGAAAAAAAACACACATTTTTTTCCGCAAAAAGGCCTTTTTCCTCCCTGTGGCTGTAGGAAATAACAACAGTAATGGATAATCCCACATCAGCTGTCACTAATTTGCAACTTTGGAATATTTTTCTGCATAAAACACGTGGGTCAGTGACTGTATCTGAAAAAAAAGTCCCCATTTTCGGGGACTCTAGGTCTGAAGGCGTTAAAGGTACTATAGGCTACCTGATTGTTAAAAAGGGAGGAAGCGAGTCAAATAAATAGATAAACGTGGTCCAAAGTCATTCCTAACTTCCCTAACACATTACTAAAACCCTGTTTCTTCTTACAGATGAGTTTATAAGCACATTTCACAACTGGCGGGGTCACTTTTTAGGGTCATAGTCACAGAAATGCAAGAAAACTTTATATTTCCAGAAACGTCTGAAAAATGAAAAGAAAAAAACTAATTTCACTTAACAATTAGGAAAAAAAAACAATAGATCCTGGAGCATCATTGAAGCCACTGTGATGGAAAGTAAAGGTAACACGCTGCACCCACAGCCACTGGGTCACTAATAGCATATGTGAAGGTCAGATATGCACAGATATCAGGAATGTATTTTAACTGAGAGGATTAAATACATAAGCTTCAGTATGAACACATGCAAATACTTAGCTTTGGCAAACCCCAGAGTCTAAAAGTAACATAGCATGGTACCCATTTGTACAACCGGGTGGTAGGTTAGGATGCATCCCAACATAATCAAGCAGCATGTAGAAAGTCCCAAACTACTTTCTTCAGCTCAGCGCAATCTAGAAATGTACATCCAATCATCTTACTGTGTTCACACAAAATCCCTGACAGTTTGTCGTGTTCTTGGCATGACACCGACTACAAATATAGGAAAACCCAAGAGCGACAATCAAATCAGTGAAAATCCAATTCAGACGAGCCATGCACTGTCTGCTTGTATCCAAACAGCTAACGAAGATAAAGCTCTGATAATTCAAAGGGTAAGGAGGCAGTTAAGGGTGAATAACATTTACAAGATATTTCCCTCTGAAAATGGGTCTGGGCTGTGACGAAAGCCTCTGAGGACCTGCTGGTAAAGGGATTTTCATTGTAGCGTGTGAAGTCGGGCAAAAACGTGTTCGACTTATCTGTGACAGCTGACTCACACAGACGTATGAAAGCCTGTTAAGGTGAGCTGGTCCGAGCCCAGCTTTCTTGCTTTCAACCGAGATATGAATCAAAGCAATTTTCTGTCAGTGGATGACATATGAATAATGAATGCTCCAAAATGTTTTCGCCTGTGAAACAATTCAGTCTCTATGTAAATGGCTCGAATACGTTTGGCAAAAAAATCTTGAGAAATCCACATCATGGCAGACTTTGTATAATTTAGCAACAGTCTGATGTGGCGTGTCTACCAGAACACAGGGATCTCGGTTAACATAGCAATGCATGTTGGTCAGAAATACACAAACATCAATACAAATTGAGGCCGAAAGGGACTCCATGCTAAAATTAATAGATCAAACGGTCTGCAAATGAAAGTAGAAAAAGCTCATACTTGAATTGAAAAGCAAACAGAGAAAAAAGAACCTTATTTAGAAGGCCTCTCCTCTACATAATGAAAGAGAGTAAATTGTGTATGTACAGTAGAGAGCTATTGAAAATATCCTTGTTAGAAGCTGCAGTGACTGAACACTTCTGAAAAATACAGCGTTTCTTGTTTCGATGCAGCTGTAATATGTGAGCACCAGGTGTGTGGATAGTTACCAGGCTCATGGCTTAAACATTATATTTTACATGTAAAAATCTCAATGAGTAGTTTTTTTTTTTATTATAGAAAGTGCCAGGTTTTGACTACATAATCTCCAGCTCTGTGAGTGTGAAACATTTCATCAGCCGACCATTCAGCCATTATCTTTGTGTCTTATGTTACCAACTTATACTATATCGTAACAATGGGCACAACGCACAGCCAAAAATGCAACCAAAACACCCCAAACGGACATGGAAGACTTCAGAACTTTGGTATGAGCTTTTTCCAGACATGTACTGTAACTGGCTGCCTCCATATTGTAAATGAATGCGTTCAGCCCTGTTTAAGGCTTTGTCCATTATTGCCGCGCTGTGCCAAAACAAACTGAGAAAGTAAACACCACTGCATGATAGCAGACGAACATCCAATGTCTCATCATTTACGGGGGTTACCGCACATCCAGAAAAGCATATATTGACTCTCACATAACGAGGGTAACATGCTCCTATAGGGCTGACAAGGGCATATTACAGAAATAGGGCTGCACAAGATATCGACACATTATTATTATTGTTGCAATGAGACACAGAGAGAAAGACAGAGAGAAAGACAGAGATGTGAAGCCCAACAGAAGTGCTGTATTATTTGTGCTTAGTTTAGATATGATAAGATGATAATAATAAAAATAATAATGTAGGAAGTCACATGAATCATTCATTAAGAATTACTCCATACGCAGATGAAAGCATATAACTTAATTATTGTTTGCATATTATAATTTATGGAAACCCAGTTCAGATTACAGATGCTCAGATCCTCCGTCGACATCACAGAAAAGCTCCTCTGAAAACCATCCGCTGCTGATTGCATTAACCCAAAGTTCACTCACATTTTAGTGGTTCAACGTCTGGGGATGCTGGATCGTGCAACTTGAAGCATGGGGTCAAGTGTTTATGGATTGTCATCTTCTTATCTTTTAAGCTTTATGCAATACAAACTGTAAGGGTTAAGCTGAAGCCTATACGCCAGTAAGTGGAGATATCTCGGGCTGGTGTATGTTTACTTGTAAAATGTCTGAACTTCACTAATTATTTTCTCAGAGATAAACTGCAGAACACCCAGTGCTTCATTTAGGCACTTCAAAACAGCTCTGAGATGTCTGACCTTTTTGCAAGTAGATTATGGTAATCAAGCATGCGGTTGTTTCTTTGGATACAAGCAGAAAGCTGTGTCAAAGCCTTTCAGGAGCACGTTTGACTTTGCTTAGATTATATACTTGCAGTTTTGAGCTTTAGGTATTTCTGGCATGACACAAGGCGGATTGCATATGGAGCTATAAGTGGGAAGAACAAAAAAAGTCAGCAGCTTTGTTGATAAACTTACGATTGTTGACGGAGCTCACAAAGCCGTGTGATAAAATGTATGGAGTATGATATAGTGCGTAATGTAATTGTGCATAGTGTACCCTCCTGATTCGTTGAGACACTGGGCTTTATGAACATCCTTTGACACGTCTGCCCTAGAATCACCTGATCAAACAGCTGAGTGTGCCTCCTTGTGTTTGAATGACCCGTCTGAGGCTATTATTGATTTTTGGTCTGGCCTAAACCAAAGAGAAGCTGCGCGGCCTCGCTGAGGAAATGGAGGTGCTCATCTGTTGTGCTTGCAGATATCCACAATTGCAATAAAATATTGAGCAGGATCTGTATTATGAGAAAGCCCCCAGGACTTAAGCAAAGCGCACATGTTATTGGATCCACTTTGTGAGCTATTGCGACAAACAGCACTTCTGTTTGTATCCAGTGAACACACATCCAGCAAATATTTCCCTCCTTTACCAGCCCCGATTCTCAAATGGTTGATAAAGACTAGCTCTAATGTTTGATGTCACCCAAGGAAACAAGGATTTATGAGTGGAAATGGTGAAAGATTATGATGTGAAAATAGCTGTTTTTGTTGCACATGTGGGGATGCCAAACTATTTATAGTAATGTTAAAGCTAGTGCAAAGCAATGTGTGTGTTACTTGCTCAGCCTTCTACAATCTGTTGTGGCATAGCTTTGAACCTGCATGGAAACCCGTCCTGGATTCTGACACTGGAAGGTCCCCTGCTCCCTGTGATTGGCTTTAGCCCGGTGGTTCTCAGCGTTGGGACCCGTCATCACGCTTGGATCATGTAAGTATCATGCATTATCCTGTTATTATCCCCACATACGCTGCCCGGCCAAAAAAAAAGTCTAGAATCTAGACTAAACTAAGCAAATAGATCTGGGGTTTCAGTTTCAGGTTCAGCAACACTATGAGCCCAAAGAATGAGATCAGCTGATTACATGAGCATCTTGAATGACCAAGTTATTCCATTAATGTATTCCTTCTTCCCTGATGGTACAGGCATATTCTAAGATGACAACGCCAGGATTTATTGGGCTGACTACTTAGCTACTACCACACACTTAGCCACCACAGAGTCCAGATCTTAACGCCACTGAGTATCGTTGGGATGTGCTGGAGATGGCTTTGCGCAGTGGTCACACTCTCCCATCATCAATACAAGATCTTGGTGAATAATTAATGCAACTCTGGATGGAAATATGTCTTTTAACACTACAGAAGCTTTATTGCCACAGCTAATGGTGCAGTAATCAAAGCTAAAGGCAGTCCAAAGTGCGTGTGCCGTTTCTTTTTGTGGCAACTTTATTTTTGGCCGGGCAGTTTTAATAATTATAGGACAATAAATAATATTTCGTTGAAATTAAGTATATTTTCCCTTGATCTGAATAAAAATATTATTCATATTTAAATGTTTGCACATAAACTAAGAAAAAAGCATCCCACTGCACTGAAAATTAGATAATAAATCTCAGTTTTTTTGCAAAAATCTTATTCTTATTTTCTTATAATCTTATTTTACTTAGCAAGTCAAAATGTCACAAATGAAGGTGAAGTATTTTTAATTTGAGTCATTTTAATTTATGTAGTGTGAATAATAGTAAATATTGGGAAAACGTTCTTGACCCACTTTTGGGTCCCGACCCACCAGTTGAGAACCGCTGCATTAGACATTCCCTTATCATCGCAAAGACTGAACAGAGGCCCCACTCTCTCTATTGAAAATAATTTTACGTAATTCATTTAATCAACTAAGTTCCTTTAATGCACTTGTTTTGTAGACGGGCTGTGGGAGTCACCTTGTAAAGCCTCTGAGGAACCCAGGAGGCCCCAGACCCCATTTTGAGAACCACTAAATTAGACAATTATTGTATAATCAGTTGTCTCACTCCTATTTATTCGCGTTGTGAGCAAACTAGTGTTGTATGTTCTGGAGCAAAATGCCATTATATCCAGTTTAAAGGCTTTCATTTGGTACCTCACTGTCATAAGGGACAGATTTTAATTTTAGCTCGACTCGAAACCACATTTACAATTGCAATGTGACTTTTTCAGCAAAAGAAAATTTTGTGTGGGAAGAGATTGCCTCTTAGGTGTTTTACTTTATGACGAGGCCAAACAAAACAAAACACTAATTAAGCTCTTTTAAGAACCAAAAATGAACAATGTGAGGTTCAGCATTTGTTTGATCATCATCAGTATGGATCCTGGGTCTGGTCTTTCTGAAGTTAAGAACTACAGTATAGTGCTGCAGACTGAAATGCAAACAAATCAATCATGACATTTCTCAATGCCGTCTACTCAATAAATAGTCAAGTAAACATTGCACACAGTCCTGGATACGCCTTACCTTAATGAAGGCCCGACACCCACTTATGCTGTTGAGATTCATTAAGCCTCTGCAGTCGAACACAGCTCAAGCTTTGCGAGCAATCACAGCAGGTCAGAGCACAGAGCGAGTCGAAGTAGTAGGTTCACCATAACGCAGCAACGTGTACAGTAACTCCAACTGTTGTCAATAAAGAGCAGTTACACACCCACACAGATCAGCAGAGGTCAGCTTAACTATATGTGTAAATGGAAGAGCATGAGATTGTTCTGAATTGTTGCTGTAACCATCAACACAAAGGAGTTGTGCGATGCATGGCTTGTATGTGACATGCGGCAGCGCTTCTGTACCATGTAGAACAGACCTGGGCAAACCCCGGCCCGCGGGCCAGAACCAGCCCGCCAGAGGATTTCATCTGGCCCGCGGCTTGGTGAGCCAAAGAAAAAAAAGTAAGTCTCTAGCCCATTCCTATCAAGAGTTATGACATTTTAAAGAAATAATTACAATGCTCAATCCAGCCGCTAGGGGGCAGCCAACATTTTTTTTTTTTTTAAGGAAGCAATTCCACACCTGTCCAGTAGAGGGCACTGACACTGTCTTATGGCCATACTGCCTTTGCTCTGCCTGATCCTGTGAAATTTCTGAAGCTAAGCAGGGGCGGGGCCTGGTCAGTAGTTGGATGGGAGACCGATACATTTAAATTAATACCAGCTTTAAAAGTGTTGTTTAAGAGTAAAGTAATAATAATGAGCCTGTGTTCTAATTTTGTTTACTTGTGTCATTGTGTAATAAGACTGATTCAAATAGAATATCGGCATCTGAAATACACCAGATTGTACTAAATTACATCTGTGTAATTCTAAATTTCCTGGGGGAGGACTCCCAGACCCCCCACATAAATATATTTTCATCTTACTATTTCTAAACTGCTGGCTAAAGCCCTGGTGGCACAGGCTAATGAGGTGAATCAAAACAGTGCTCATTATTCATTTATAAATTAATAAACAGTTTGGTAAATAGTATTTTCCTATTTACAATATGTGGCCGTATTAAATTCAAGTCATCGTTTGATCCGGCCCTTGGAGTCAATTCAGGTTTCTCATCTGGCCCCTTGTAAAAAATAATTGATGACTGATGTAGAATCTGCACGGAAATAGTTTACAGCACATTTTGAAGAGAAATAATTTACCTTATTCCAGCTAGTAGAATTATCTTTGGGCCGAGTCACTGAGCCTTCTGCCCGAGACGTGTCCTGGTCATGTCCCACCAGGCGTCTATCTTAGTGTTGCCTCTTAACAAGGAAAAGCAAAGGAAAATTTACAGAAAAATGTAATAGATGGAAGTGAACATTGCAGTATAAACTACAAAGGAAAGATGATGGCTGGAGAATTTAAGCTGTGCTTTTACTGGCGTATTAAATATTGTAAATATTGTTAATATTGGTGTAATCTCCGCACAGGCAAATCTGTTGGTCTAAATATTTAAATTTGTCATCAATAAATATATTATTTACAATGTAGTACTGAATACTTATGCACTAAATATGTTGTGCATAAAAACATGAATATAGCTGTTTTGAATTGAATATTCGATCGACATAAAAATACAATGAATGTATATTTTGGGGCTGCACTAACATGTGCAGAATTACTACAGGACCAATGCATACAAATGAGAGAAACAAAGCCTTGCACAGCCACTTTAATTGGTCCTACTGGAATTGGTGTCAGAGCAAATAGGGCAAAATGTTCAGGAGTCCCACTTCGCCAAGAAATGAATGGTCTGGCTGCAGAGGCTATGGTAAAATCAATTGGCCGGCGATGATTTAAACAGTCATTCGCCACACATCCATTTTCTCTCTTTCCTCTGGTGGTCTTTTTGCACCGAGTTGTGACATTTCCAGAGGCACCAGCAGGTGACAGTGTTCCTCCTGTATGGCCCCGGGTGGACACATTCATACAGCAGACAAAAAGCAGCAGCTTGACCTGGGAACAACGCTGTCAAAAAATCCCCCAGAAAAACGCTTTGGTCTGCTCCATTAAACACCGGACCTCAATGCAAATCACAACGCTGCTCTCGCTCAAGATTTCTTCTTTTTTTTTTCCTGTCTCTCGAGGAAGAACCATTTCCCCCGGCTAGCTGAATCAGTGTACATATTTTCTCTGTAAAATGTGCATGGGCAATTGTCTGATTAAAACATTTGATTAAACATGGAGTGCCCCATACAATGATGTGGCATTAGGCAGGTCTGATTGTGAGACGAAAATCCAAAAACATACAAAAAATAATTAAACAAAGAAATATAATAATTCCTGGAATTCATTATCAGAAAAATAATACAAGGTAAAATACAAATTTCCTGGTCATTTTTATAATCATCCTTAGACGTACTAATCACCTTATTCAGCCCCGCCCACTTTTGTTGTTTAAGCATTTCCTGTTTTTATTAGCACTTCCTGTTGCTGAAATTCCATTGTTGTCAATGTAAGAGAGTGAAGAAAATAAAATGGGAATGAACAAAAAACTTGCGAAAACTTGCGAAAAGGAAATTATTTTGTGTGGCTCATGTTTAGTTTCAGTGGAAGGACATTTCTCTAATCGGCTAATTGTCTGTGAGGAACCCTAAAGGACTAAAGCTGGTGGATATATTTACACAGCAGTTCTTGTAAATGTTATTTGTTGCACGTACAACAGAAATCAAAACCAATATCAGCTCAATCAGACCTACAGATTGACCATAAACACAAGATGGCCGCCCCCATAAGTTCCGGAATAAGGCGAATAGTTTCTTTACATAGTAAGAATGGTAGAACGCTCTTTCCATTCTTCCTATCATATTCCCCTGCTATTACTGTATTACTGTATAAAGTGCTCCTCATGTTTCGGGTATCATTTTTGTTTCCAGTAATTTATGAAAATGACAATGGTCCTCCTATCCTGTGAAATAAACAAAAAACAAACACAACGACTACCTAAATACAAGTGTAAATTAAGTCTATAACACTGCAGCATATGCGTCTGGCAGCCGGCTCACAGTGGTAGGTGTTTTACCTTAAGTAGCAGTGAGATGTAAACACAGATGCTTATCTCTTTCCAAACAATAAAGCCACCGCCACCAGACTGGGCGTGTAAAAAAGCCTCATCCTCACTGTTGAGAGAAGTGCTGTCAGCTTGAGCCTATAATTAGAGCCCACGTAGAGATGGTCTTCTCCTCACTGGCAATTCCTCTGACAAGATCATCAAGACAATGTATCTGGTCTGGTGTGATTTACAGAGTGCCACTTGGATGGTGGGTGATACAGTCTCTCCTTGATGTTTTGATGGCGTAGATATAGACTGAACATCTGCATTCAAGCTAACTGGGCCTGCTCTATATCCATCTCCACATACGCGAGTATGTGGAGAGGGACAGTGCATTTCATCTGGAGCATCGCATCAAAGCTGCAGTTTCCAGAGGCGGCCCCCGTGGACCACTTTAGACCAGCAGCAATGTCACGGCCAACCCTCTGCCCTTGTAGACTCCAATCATTGTTCCTATATTCAAACGCTAAGGCTGTGCAAAATATGCATGCACTTTTCAAGTAGCAGTGTAAATAGAAATAAAATGCTAATGGGAAAATGTCATCATGGCACATCATCACATGGACAGATTACTTGCTAAAAAAAACATATATATATATATATATATATATATATATATATATATATATTACCGATAGGTCATACATGGGGCAGCACTGATTTAATCAAGCCAGGACAAGCTGAGGGTCACTGGCCTGAGCAGATACAGTGGTTGTGTCCCAGGCTAAGACACTGCCCACTCATCACTGTAGTGTGGGAAGGATATCAGGCGTAAAAATTGTCCAAACCACCATGCAACTCTGCTAATAAGCAGTTCGGAGCACAATCCACATCATCTTGATTAGGGGTGTGCGCAAAATATGGATACCTAGATATGTATCGATATAATTTAAAAGATACAGTATCGATATCATGGCTCTTAGTATTGTTCTTCACCCCAGGTGTTAGACGGCAGCAAGAAAATCATGGAAAAATGTAAAAGATCAGTTACGCTGCTTCCTGACCTGTGTATCGAGGTACGTATCGTATCATGACCTGTGTATCGAGGTACGTATCGTAACCTGTGTATCGAGATATGTATCGTATCGTGACCTGTGTATCGAGGTACGTATCGTATCGTGACCTGTGTATCGAGGTATGTATCGTGACATGACCTGTGTACCGAGATACGTATCATATCGTGACCTGTGTATCGAGGTACGTATCGTATCACCAGGTTCTCAAAGGTACACAGTCTTGGGCTTTTGACCATTGAAAGTGTTGAATAATTTGTTGAGAATTGTTACATGGTTATTTTTTCATAACCAGATGGATAGCCTCCACATATGCTAAATACATATAACAATATGTTGAAAATGTTCTGGTTCCCGGTTGCCATGGATTCATACATTAAATGTAACTGCAGTGGAGAAATGAAACAATTTGCATGGTCGTTTGCATTCATATTGTATGAGTAATGTGAATGCTAGAAGAAACTGAAGGAGTATGAGGCCTTTAGACACAGACTGGTTTGTCACGTGATGTTTACATGATATACACGTGACGTACAGAGGTGCGAGCTGGATGACTCCTGGAGATGTGCTGCAGTATTGAGTGTGATATTCTTTGAAAGCAAGAGCTCAGCGCCCCTGTGTCTTTACTGCTCAATGTCATGGTCTCTGGGAAAAATTGCTAAAGACAAATTATTAATGAAACAATGGAAAACTTACAATAAAGGGCTTCACAGAGAAGATACTATTTTTAGCTTCCAGATTAAGGCGCCTTCACTGTTCAGAATAAAAAGCTGATAATTGTTAGTTTGAACATGCAGGAATTGTCACCTAAATCCCAGCTGGCACTGTCTCTAAAGTTTGGCTGATATGACTGTGAGGCAGGCAGCGCCGCGCGGTAATAACTCCCAGCCAATCACAGCCTCCATTAACATCACAGTTAATTGACTTAATCTTCTCCAGGGATTAAAACTAAAAATTCTATTAATTAAACTTCCACAGCCTCTTCCTTTTGATTACATGATAGCGACGTGGTAAACCGTACAGCTGACGAGGGCGGCCTGACAAAAGCTCTAAGGCAGTGTCCAGACTGTTCCGAATTTGTTTGCAAACGTGAAAAGTAGCTGCATGTTTTCTTCTCCATGGGGGCGACCATTCAGTGTGCGGTCTTGAAATGCTTGATGTACCATTTGACAGAACAGCCAGTAGACATGTAAGAACATAATTTGCTCATCATAATGGACAAATCAGGGGCACGCCAACTCCAATCTGCATCACGCTGCGTGTGATGGTCCCTGTTCGGCTGGGGGTCATCTCATGCGGGAGACTTTAAAAGCATACATGAAAAGGGAGCAGTATCGTTTGCGTTTCATACTCGCACAATCTATAAATTCTTCAAAAGTAGCCGGAATGGACTTCACTGAAGTGCTGCCAAAGCCTCGTCCACATCTTGATTCTTATTTATTTCTGCCTAGTTTGACAATCACTTCTTTTGTTGTGCCGTGGTTTCTGCGACAGTATAGGCCAAGAGTATAGAATGACAGCTTAATTTTACCCCTGATGTTTTCCCAAGACGACGTTTATTGAAGAAAGCATTTTGGCTTGACGCTAACAAGCGCGGTTTCCTGCAGCTTTTAAACAATTTTGAGTGCAAGAGGCTCAGACCTCGCTTTAACAAGATAATGATAACTTTGCAGTAGTATGAAAAACACCACTCTCTCACAGCCTCTCTCACGACTTGCTCTACTCATAGTAATATACTGTTGTCTGCGGGCTCTCGCTGACATTAACAAGATAGCCCTTCAAATATCATGGCCTTTGGGACTGGGTCGGGGTTGCTATTTATAGGAGGTCAAGGCTTCATGATAGTTTGGCTCGCCGTGGTGATAACTGGAAGTAGAGTGGGTTTGGTGGCGTCTGAGCGCGCATGAGTTTGTGTCGGTCATTGCCCCGAGCGCAGAGCACAGATGTGATCCGCGCACATGCCCTCGATTGCTGGTTTATAAGTGCTTACAGTTCTGACGTACTCATGACTAGCTACGCGGGTAGGAAGTGTCAAAGCTGCACATTGGATATTGAGCGCGAGAGGGCCTGGACCTTTGCTGCAGCTATGTCATTAGAGCAGCTATTCCCAAAGTCTGGACCGTCACAGCTCCCTTATCGTTCCAAAGATCCCACAGGAGCCCTCCAATAATAATAATCCCCCCTTGTTCAAAAGAATTTGTAATGCTTTACAATCCAAAATGAACATATAAAAGATAAATTAACAATGAATGAAGGCTAATGCTGATTTAAAGTGGTGAAATTTAACAAATATATAAAAATATATAAAAATTTGGGGTCCCCCAATGGTCCCAGAAGCCCACTTTGGAAACTCCTGCATTAGAGGATAATAAATACACATGCCTGTACAGTTGTAGCCAGGGTATGTAAACTTATGCATTTCATAGAATATGAATGATAACACAAAAACCTTTATTTCACTCATGGTTAGTGGTTGTGCGAAGCCATTTATTGTCAAAAAACCTGTTTGTTTACGCTTTTCAACTACTAGCCACATGTCCCCGATCAAAAGTTTACATATTGTGCATTTTGAAATAAACATACATATTTTTCAGAGTCCAAGTTTATCAGAGTCCTGTATTTCAGCTGAAGTGAGTTTTTCTTTGCTCCTGAACAGTTTTCCTGGCAGTTGTTGAAGGTCATGTAAACGTTAGATCAGGGACATTTGAGTAGTTTCTCTTTCATTATGATTTCAAAAGAGTAAACTCAGTTCTTTGGCAATAAATGGCTTCGCACAACCACTAACCATGAGTGGACAAAAAGATTTTTGTGTTATCATTCATAGTCTATGAAAAATAGCCAAAAGATTAAAAGGGTAGGTAAACTTTTGGCCACAACTGTACATAATTGAAGCAAAATATTCTACAATTGTCCTAATATAGTCTAGTTTTTACAGAAAAAATATTATTATTGCGAGATAAGACATTAACCAAGGATTAACTGAAGCTGCAAGGCATCAGTAAAAACAAAAACATCATTAGTAGTAATACTATATTAGTTTTGTGCCTGTTTAGAATTATGTAATATACAGGAGAAACAGCAGCAGCAATGCTTTCTATAATACAGGGATCTTTGTTTACATTGTACTACAGGCAAGACGCCAATCTGCACTTTTAATATAGGCTCCAAAAAGTGTCACTATAAAATATAATTAGTTGACTTTGCTGCGTGTTGCTTTTAAGGAGAGACTAAATCTATTTTTCTTATCATTTCATGTGCCATTACCATCTGCCACTTGGCCACTGCTGCCAGCAACAAGCAGCAAAATAAGTTAGTGTTAAGGCTGCCAGATATTGTCAGCATGTTTCCCCTATATCACAGTAGATGCACTGTAACCGATTACAATCTGCCATCTAATAAATAACTGCTGTAAAGTAAGCTATTTTAAAAGTAGTATCATATAAAGTTATGGAGGGTCACAGTAATATGTCATGAAGCTGTAGATGAGTTGTCAGGCGCTGAAATGCCTTTGTCTTACCTATCCATTAAAAAAATATGATCTTCTTTTTGAAAAGGTTTTTATTCATTTACATGAAGTGCATTCATTATCCGCAATAATTATATGGCAAAAATACAAATGTAGCCCCTTAAGCTCTATAGAGGCTCTGTGCATTCAGATACAGCTACGTTTTCATTTTTGTGCCAAGTTGTTTCAAACTGTGCCAAATTTGGCCAGATTCCAGCTGGATTTTGTTTTGTTAATAAAACATGTATAATATGTATAACTCTTCAGTTGTTTGTTCATTTCGACCACTGCAGCTAAATTAGTGACAGCTGATGTGGATTATCCATTTCTATTTCTATTTGCTACACCACAGGGAGGAAAAGGGCCCTTTTGTGTGGGATGTTTTCAGGCAGAAATCAGAACAACCCATTGCAACCTCATTTTATTGTCAAAAAACATAATTCATTATTATTTCACTTCCAGAGTCTTCCCCAAGCTCTACCAATTTTTTGGACACTAAGATTAGCCGTTTACACCTTTTCGGAGAAAAAGGCCATAGGGCTAGCCTGGCCTTAGCCATCCTAAACTCCGGTCAATTATCATTTTCCCTACATGTACGTCTGGGTCTGATCTCAGTGACTGCGTTAACATCGGTTGAATTGCGTCGGACCATTCAGCGAGCGGGGGAGGCGGGTGTTGTAGGCCAGGCTAGCGAGTGGGTAAAATCAGATCCAATCGTTTCAAACTTTAAAAGGAGGTGACTCCTCCCACCTGAAAACGGAGATCAATTGTGTAGGGCCAGACCCTCTGTACGAAATGAGTACGAGGGGATGGTAAGACCAGGCTACCATAGGGCTTAAGAGGATCGTTTCTAAATGAAATAATGGAAAGATGTAATGTAAAGGTCATTTATATTATATACTTCTTGGCCATATGCACTGATTAAGATTACATTTTGCATTTTTTATTTTTTATTCTGTATTCAGCCACATGTGCTAATTGACATTTGAATGGTCCAAGTCAGTCTCTTCAAGTACTCATTTATATTGGCTGATGTTACTAAATAAAATCATTATTTAATTAAAAATATTGGAGAAAAAACTCCAGTGGTCGACCCTTCCTCAAAGTGCCCCACCTTCTGCTTAATATTCATAGTGCTGCCTTTAAAGAGTGGAACTTGAGCCAGAGCTCTGGGTGCTGCCTGTCCAGCCCTGCTCTCCCTGACGCCCGTTCACCTTGCGCCTCGATCCCGATCCAATCATGTCCAAACCGCTGTCCGACCACGACCGGAAGAAGCAGATTTCGGTGCGGGGTCTGGCTGGCGTGGAAAATGTTGATGATCTCAAAACGAACTTCAACAGGCACCTCCACTTCACTCTGGTCAAGGACAGAAATGTGGCCACAAGGAGGGATTACTACTTTGCCCTGGCCCACACAGTCAGGGACCACTTGGTCGGCAGATGGATCCGAACTCAGCAGCACTACTATGAGAAAGACCCCAAAGTGAGTTTCAAGCATGCATTCAGCTCACGGACAAGATTAGTGCAGTTGCCGGGTAGGAATTTTAGCTCTGGCTATAGAGGCTGCCATGTAAACTTAAAGGGGAAGCCTGATACAATACATTTTGAAACAATACATTTCATCTCTTTAATTCATCCAGTTTTCAATGATCTTCCTGACAGAACTCTTTCCATTTACTTAGGCTTGGGACCAGTGTTAATTTCGTCGACTAAAATATTTAGTCATAATTTTAGTCACAGTAATATTTTCGCTGACTAAAATGAGACGAAAACTAAATTAAAGTTAGTTCATGAGACTAAAACTGTGACTAAAATCTCCAGATATTTTCGTCGACTAAAAAAAGACTAAATGAAATGACAATAAGAGACGAAGTTTGAAGAGTTGAAGTTTGGAAAATGATCCAAACTTCAGTGACTTCAGTTTGAAAGAGCCTTGTATCTTTTAAATTCACCTCCAAAGGATCAGCTCTGTGTTTTGATCATGTGGGAGACACTTCGTGAAGCAGAGAATATTATTAAATATGTTTGAAAACAATAATATAAATGTAAAGTTTAGTCAATATAGTTCGAATTTAGTCGACTAAATTTACCCGGAATTTTTGTTGACTAAAATTAGACTAAAACTAACACAATTTATTTTGACTAAATCTTGACTAAAATCAAATTGCATTTTCGCCAAAAGACTAAGACTAAAACTAAATTAAAATTTGCTGCCAAAATGAACACTGCTTGGGACCCCCTGTCATGGCTGCAGTTCATTGTAATGGGTTTAAAAAGGTAGCTCAATAATTTTGCCTTAATGTCCAATTGTGAATCACAACCTGAAAAAATACAATGGTTTGCGAACTTAATGCTTTGTATATACTGCAACAAATAGTTTTTCTTTGATTGCACACTTTTAGGCTCTTTTTTCCTCTACCATCTACAATGTCACGCACTGTTTCCTTTTGTTACATCAATCGTCTCGATAAAGTCTGGCAAAATTCAGAGACACCTTGAATTATTGACACCACCATTGTGTCCACATATAGTCCTTAAACAATAGCACTGCAGGTCATGGGCATAACTTTAAAGGGCGAAAGTCAGCATAATGCCATGTCACGACATTTGAACTTTTGGAAGGCGCCTTAGCACTCGGTCGGTATGCTGACGTCTTGGTGTGTTGAAACATGAACCCTCTCCATGACCTTCTCCTCTGACTAACCATAAAGCTAGTGTCATATGCCTCTGAGGGCCACTGCGACGTGCATAGAGAAAGCTACGGCTAGGATCATACTCAAATTAATGATGGTTAAAAAGCCAGGGACAATAGGAGGAACAAAACTGCGTGCCATAATATTGCCGGAAAGTGTCGCGCGAAACCCTGGCCAATTATAATGAGGAGTTACACGGAAAACTTTAAGATAAGACATTGAGTTCCAGCTAAAAAGAAAAGAAGAAATCTTTCACTCGACAAGCTAACTATCCATATCAATTACCAGAGTTACCGCACAAAACGCATGCCGACTCATGCAAACCTTGAAACCATCTGCCGGTCTTACAAAGGTCAAATGTCAATTTCAGTATTTAAAGCATAAGGGATTCTCCACAAACTTTTTCATATTAGCCCACTGCAGCGTTGTTTTGCTCTGAGCTGATGTGAGACTCATAGCACAAGCGGCCAATTATCATAATAAGATGACAGCAGCGTTAGAAGTCACTTCAGATTCGGAGCATGCGGTCATCTATAATTTATCCATCCCGTAAGGCCTCATGTCATGTGTTTGCGCCGTTACCGATTTGTTACAATTGGCAATAGGCCTTGGATGAAAACTGGACTTTGTATGTATGTATTTAACTGTTATTGAGATTATATTTGCAATCCAAATCCAGTGCACATTTTAAACACGTCCAGGGGCATAAAAATTTGACAGAAGATTGAAATGAACAGCTAAATCTAAGACAAAACTTCCCTGCATTCCATAACATTACAGTTGCATTGTTAACAAGTTTTAAACTCCATGGAGACTTTTTTTTTAATCTTGCAGGGCAGTTTGCCGAGATAAATCAAAAACGTTCCGATTATGATTCGATTCCTATCAGTTGCAGCCCTTGTCATCGTTTGCTTGTTTCTTTTTCCGGCCCACAATGGCCTGGGTATCACGCACGGCCGACCTTTACGGCGACCTCTACGGGAGCTATTTTTGCCCGTGCCGAAATGTTGCCCGTTACGTAACACCAAAAGCAGCCCGTGTCCAACCCATGTTCCCGTCCCTTTCGCCTGTCTCCGAACTTGTGTCCTCTCACCAGGGGGACAGAAGGAGAGGAAAAAAAAACAAAGGACAAATAGGTCTAACTTGCAAAAGGCTAAACAGGGTCTCAGGTGGCAGCGCTCTGTGTCTGCACTGCGAAACAAGATGATAAATCAACAAACTATTGCTCAAAGCCGGGGGCAAGTTATTTCCAATTTGAAGCGTTATTGCCCCCTTTGTGCCGAGGCAGATTTGCTCCCAACGCGCGCCGCTTATGAGGCTTTGAAGCTGATTTTCGCTGTGCTTTCCCCCCCTTTAGCGAGTGTACTACATCTCCCTGGAGTTTTACATGGGGCGCACGCTGCAGAACACCATGGTCAACCTGGCACTGGAGAACGCCTGCGACGAGGCCACATACCAGGTCCGGTCAGACTCCCGTTGTTCACCCCCCATCATTTAAAGATATTCCAGCGTGAACTGTGTATTAACTACGAGTGTTTGTTTGTGCAGTTGGGTCTAGACATGGAGGAGCTGGAGGACATGGAGGAGGACGCAGGTTTGGGCAATGGAGGCCTGGGACGTCTCGCAGGTAAACCCGACAATGCCAATATTAATAACGAAAATTCAATATTTGCACACCTGCTGGGCTTAATAATGTAATGGCTCTGATGTGACTGTTCTCTTGGTTTTCTCTTCAGCTTGTTTCCTGGACTCCATGGCCTCCCTGGGTCTGGCTGCGTACGGTTATGGTATTCGCTATGAATTTGGCATCTTCAACCAGAAAATTGTCAATGGATGGCAGGTTAATAGTGATATTTTATGTCTCAGTATTGCCCTGATTTATACTTGTAAATACTGTCAGACTCTATGCATCTTTTTATGAAAATACAAAAGTTATAGTAGATTAAAAGTCTCATTCTGTCTACTTCAGACACAATACCTCACGATACTTCTGTTCTCTACAGCTTTGTTTCATAGGAAGACAATTGAGTAAACTTTAGTATCCATGTCAGGTGCTATACCTTAGTCTCAAGTCCAATTTTAGACCTGGTTTAGCTGTGGTTTAGACCTAATTTAGTTCAAATTTGACCTGGTGTAGTCCTGTTATAGTCCTACTTTAGATTACCGTATTTTCCGGACTATAAGTCGCACCGGAGTATAAGTCGCACCAGCCAAAAAATGCATAACGAAGACGAAAAAACATATATAAGTCGCATTTTTGGGGAGGGGGTTTATATTACAACATCCAAGACCAAGAACAGACATTTCATCTCGAAAGGCAAATTATAATAATAACAATAGAATAGAGAACAACAGGCTGATGGGTGTGCATAGGGCTGGGTACCGTTAAATGATACCAGTACGGTATCGAAAAAATAATGAAGGTACTACCGGTATCGAAAAATAAATTGGTACCGAAAACTGGTACCGAAAAAATATTTATCGTTAGAAAGCAAATTTCTCTTCCTGGTGGATCTGAGACTGCAGTAAAGAAAGGGCTAAGGTGTTTCAGCTCAAATAAATGATAAAAACACTAAAAGAAACAGTATTTTATAGAATAAATGATCATTATTGTTCTGTTTTATGGTTCTACAACAAAACTAAAATCACACACGAGGATAAATGACTCGATTTGAGAATATTAGTCTTGTTCAGAGCAGTTTTGACTAGATTAGACATATTTACTACTGTCATCTAGATTATTTGGTTTATTTCATGACAATTTTTAC